>APFE031362660.1:43585-76166 GCA_000404065.3 Pinus taeda
CCAGCAGCACCGCATCTGGTCCCCAAGGGCCACCTCGTCACCTGTTCCGATCCAGCTGCCCCAGCGCAGCCAAAAAGATTTACTTGCATTTAATTCCAGCAGCATTTAGATTTTTGAAGAGTTCTAAACAGACCTGTCAAGGTCACTTGTAATGATGTCTTTCCAATATTTTGTTTATAAATACCACCCTAAGCAATGTTGTGAGGGGTTGGTTGGTTGGTAGTAGTTGTTGTTCAGTCTTCTTTCTAGCATTTTCTCTGAGCAGAGACTCGCACTGTAATTGTGATAATTTCCATAATCAAAGATTTCTTAAAGCATGGATTGCGAAACTACTTGATGTTTTCTCTTGGCCAAGGAATGATCACGGAATTCCTGTGCTTCTACATGATCCAATAAGTGTTCTTCTTCTCTGTTTTATTTTATGTTTTTTATCACCTTTCCGCCTTTCTAAATTGCAGGAAAAAAGAATAGCTTAAGATTTGTTTCATTACACCTTAAGTTCAATTTCTGCGTTTTTCAATGTTTTCTTCAGAAACAGTTATGAGCTTGTATTCTTAAATGATCTGGTTTATGCTGTTTCTTTCACATATGAGTGCATGTCTTAGAAATTCTTAACTGCTCTTGGATCCCATTCATCCATCTCTCCTCTTTGTCAGCATGATGAAATGATTCTCCTTTGCCTTTCATCCCTGATGTCCACTCCGTACTTTCAGCAGACAGAAAATTGGATCCTGTGTGGCTATCTCGTTCCGTATCCCCTTGTGACCAAGAAAACGCTCGCAAGCCTCAATCTGTGACTCCATGCCCAATGGTTCGAAACTTATCACACCTTACCGTGCCTCTTTGTTCGAGAATCCTACCTTCTTTCCAATCACAATCAACACTCCCTTGAAGTCAGAAAGCTAGCCTAAAATCATCAACTAAGGTTGAATCAAAAGGAGAGAGCCCTCTCCGATTGCAGGTGGGCTAGAACCTGCGATCAAAAGATTGGTTTGTGGTTACCTCGGCCGTATCCCTATTAGGAGCCTAGGGACAACCTGAGTGATAACAGAACAATACACACATGATGATGATTTTCAAGAGGTATATTTAAACTTGAGTCAAGGCCACCAAGTTGAGGAATTAGACTACCATGTTCATGATAATATGTTGTATCATTTGGGAAAACTTTGTGTTCCATAGGGAGAGAGAGTAAATGCGACAAGGGAAGCGCACACTTCTCTTATTACTAGAGATTTCAGTGTAAGTAAAACAATGGCAAATATTCAGAGGTATTATTATTGGCCTCGTATGCTTGAAAGTGTGTCATGTTTTATAAGAGGTTGTTCATTGTGTACAGTCAATAAACCTAGTAATAGGAAACTAGGATTGTACACACCACTTCGAGTGCCTTCAAGACCATGGGAAAGAATTTATATGGAATTTGTAGGAGGTATTCCTTTGTCAAGGAAAGGTCATGATTATTTTTATGTAGTTGTGGATAGGTTCAGCAAGATGTGCATGTTAATGCCTTGCAAAAAAAATACAGCTGAACAAACAACTCAACTTTTCTTTCAGAATGTATGGGTTCATTTTGGATTGCCTACTTCTATTGCAAGTGATCATGATTCTCGATTTATTGGGAACTTTTGGTCAAGCTTATGGAAATTGATGGATACCAAATTGAAGAAAAGTATAGTATTTTATCCACAAACAGATGGTCAAACTGAAGTGGTTCACATGACATCCATTCATTTGCTAAGAGGATATTGCAGTAAACATCCTAAGTTGTGGGATGAACAATTGCATTATATTCAACATGCTTACAACCGAGGAAAACACTCTTCTACTCTGACTTCACCTTTTGAGGAATATCTTGGTTATTTGCCTAAATCGCCTTTAGATTTCATCTTTGAGAAAGATGTAGATGTAGGTGGACATAGTGACATAGACAGAGCAAATAAATTCAATAAGAAAATTCAGTTGATTCACCAAACAGTTTAAGAACAGCTAAAAAAGAGTCAAGGCAAGTATAAGGAAAGGCATGATAAGCATCGTGTGAATCATCAGTTTCAAGTAGGTTATGAAGTCTAGCTTCACATTAGCAAGGAAACACTTCAAGACGAAGGTAAAAAGTCGAAACCAATTCGTTATGGTCCATTTAAAATTCTGGAAAAGATTGGTAATAATGTTTTCAAGCTTTTTTTGCATTCATATATGAAAATTTATTCCATTGGTAATGTTGAAAATTTGAGATAGTATGAAGCTCCTTTGATTGAAGATCAAGGAGAGAATGTTCAAATTCCATTTATTGAAGACTTTTCTCCAGAATTCCTTGATGTGCTTCAGCAGACACTATACTTGACAAAAGGACAAGGATAACTAAAAGGGGAAGTATTGATTATCTTCAGGTGGGTCTCAAAGCTACACATCCATTAAAGTCCAAATGGATTGAAGTGGGGAAGGTGATACAACAATAACCTGATCTGTTCAATAACTGAATATAAATATTTCGGGGTCCAAAAGGCTTTCAGTGGGGAGGAGTGATTAAGGGCTAAGAATTATGCGAAACAATAAAAGTGTCAGAATCTTATCAAACTCAGCTTGAAATTGAAGCGCTCGTTATTCTGAATCCAACGGTGTGAATGACACTCAAATCTGAGTTCGTATGCAGAAGTTAGAGCAAGTCAAAGCTCATGTTTGACTTGCCTACATGGCAGGATTGGGATGACGTGGCAACGCCTTCAGCGAATGAGGAGTCGCCAAGTGGTAGCCCTCCATTGGCCCTCACATATCTCATATCACAATGGTAGGTGGTTCAGGTTAAGAATCGACCCCCAGGCATAGATGATTGCTATTTTTGATATCGTATATCGTAATCGTAGGAAATGATCGACGAACAAATATCAGCCCCAAAACTGACAAGGTTGGGTATTGCGATGTGATGCGATCACATATTGCAATCACAGAGGCAACAAGAAATGGCGCTGACAAAGGTTGGGTTGCGATGCAATACCGGCCCTGATTGTGATGTGGTAAATCACATTCACATATCGTAATCACACAAGATGACATAGTCCTGCAGTTTATCACCGCCAAACATCACCGATTGTAATTTGCGATAAAGCCGATAGGATATGGCCCGCGGTGCAGTGAAATCCTCGCTCGGTAAGTGGATTTTGGGGCTAATTTATAGTTTTCTACCAATTTTGGAGCATTTTGTGGAACAAATAGTGGGAGAACTAGGAGAAGTCATGACTCCTTCAATTCTTATCCAAATTTGAGGAAAAAAGAGTCTATTATGGATGTTTGGAGAATTTTTAACTCATTGAGACAAGTTTCAGAGACATTTGAGCATTGTAAACACACTTTTGATGTAATTTGAGCATAATAGAGAGGCCCAAGCCATTGGAAGATGGACTAAGGAGATGTAGCCCAGGAGGGGTGAACTCCTTTATCATGTGCTTGTTGTGTGTTGTATTTTGATGTTCATTTATATTATATTGCTATTGTTCAGCATATGTTTTTATGTTAAATTGTTCGTAACATTTACATAAGAAAGTCTCATGAAAATCTGTTAATTAAGCAAAAGTTTTGAATCCTTAAGCACTTGAAAAGAAAATGATAAGCATCTTGGGTTTAATTCTGAACTGGGAATAAGTAAAACATTACTAATATGCTCCAATTTAAATCAACATCACCCTCCTGCACGCCAACCATAACCCACTAGGCTAGCCCACGATGTTTCACCAACATAATATATTTTCCCTATGCCATTGTGTCTCTCCTAGAAAACTGTATAGAGAATGCAAAGGATAGGTTTTGGTAATGACATAATGGATCACTTTTATGGAAATTTATCTTTAACTAATCATATGCGTGGAAATGTAGAGAAAGTACATTATGCGGATGAAGCTTTCAAACACTCGCATGAATATCACTAGTATTTTAATATCGAATAATCTATATCTATTGTTGGCAACATTTTAGTTATAAATAAATATCCCCAAATATCACTAGTCAATTGAGTAAAGGTTGAATTGTTCTAGAACACAAAGAAACTATAAGCACATCGATGTTCACATCACTGAGCAGAAGCTTTGTTTATGGTTATTTTGTTGAAATTAGGCACATGTGTGGAAGTGTGAAAGAAGTCCATTATGATGAGGAAGATTTCAGGATTTCATTGTGTAGATCCGTGGACTTCGTACCAAATACTTTTGTATTTTTTTCAAGAAAACTAGAAATATTTCATTATGCATCTCTCCACACTCTGCATTGAAGGTTTGTACTGCTAATATTTTAGTATTAAATAATCCATATTTTCTATTCACAATAACACCGAGGAAAGTGGTGGATCGATACGATATTATTGTTAGTATTTTAATTATAAATAATTCTTTTATTGCTAATATTTTAGCATTCAATAATCCATATTTTCTCTTGCAATATTTTAATTAAATAATGCGTATTTTCTATTCTTGAATATAAGCAATCAATTAAGTAAAGGTTATGCATAGTTCGAAAAAATTGGATCATTAAGCACAATATTTGTTTATGGTTATGTTGTTGAAATTAAGCAAATGTGTGGAAGTACAGAGAAAGTCCATAGTGTGGAGGAATATTTCAAGCTTTGACTCAGCGAATCCTTGCATTCCGCACTAAAGCATTTTGTTGATTTTTTCTCAGAACGGATGTTTGACTATTGTATCTGTTAGCTGAAAAAGTTCAAAGCTAACATACAATATTATTTTTCATTTATCAAATTTAATATCACATATACTCATTATTTGTGTAGTATAACATTAGTGTTTAGAACATATTTTATTACATAATTACTGTAGATTTTGCTAGGGTAGTTGCAAGGGGTAATGTGAGATCAATGAGACACAATCGTTGAAATCCCAGACCCACTTGAAAAGGATTATTTCTAGTTGAGATATGTAGATCTCTATTGCTATCAGTTAGAAATGATGGTCTTAAATATTCAATTCCAACCCTATAAACAATGCACTAGCACATAGCCCAAACACTAGGTTGCAAACAAATTGATAGTTATGTGAATCAACCTGATTTCATCTCTTCGATGCGAGATTCAATCTATTTCAAATGCTATTTTTTGACTAAATAGTTTCTGACCTATTTTTATTATGCTTTTCCTATATGAAAATGCAACATGAAAATGGATATTGCTATGTAGCCATAGTTTTGTGGTGATGTTCAGGGAAAAATGGTTTTTGGAAATGCAATGTTTCTGCACATTTTCTGGATGCTAAAAGTTTTGTTAAACTATTGCAAAGTTTACAATCGGAGTGTTTTTTGTGCAAAAAAGCTTATAATAGTTTTGGAATGCTAGTTTTTAGCTTAATGCAAATTGACATAAACCATACGAAGTTGTAAACCATTACCTAATTTACTTATTTAAATGAATAAAGTTCATTTAATATTTGGATAATGCGACAATGGAAAAATCGTACTCAGGCAACGAATTGACATCTAGCATCTGAAATTACTTTTGCAAAGTAAAAGTTGGCCGATAGCAAGGTAAGTCTACATATTAAATGTGTTGGATGCACATTAGTTCAATGGAGAATTACAAAAAATACTTTTATCTATTGGTAAAAGAGCTTTACTTAATTAAAATAAAATTTGGTTTAGGATATTAATAAAATAGTATCTTGATATCGATTGTTAAAGTTTGGAAGATAAATTAATCATGAGACGTACTCGTGTCAATTGGACTATGCCAAATTGGAATTTAAATAAAACTTATATGATTTAAAGTAACACATTTTACAATATTATTTTCTACATAAAGATCAGAAAAGTCAATACTATCCACATTGATAATGATTACTTGTTAGTGGATACCATTAAAATCGACAGTAATTAACTATCACTTCAAAACTTAGATGTCAATTCATGATTCAAATGACTTATTGCCTCTGGCGTATTATATATACTCATGATGAATGTAAACGCAATTTGTCAATGCTCATTTTGTTTAATATTGGTTAGTAGGTTACAGGTAATTTGTTTGCTTTGTTGTGAAACTATTACTAATAACGAAGAAATGGCCTAAAGAAACATTGGCAAGGGCATAGAGGAAGAGGTACATTTAGGAAGCGAAGGTATCTTAATGCCCAGCCAAGGCATCTTAATTCTTAACAAATATATTTTAATGCTAATGGATAAAATACTAGAACTTCAACAAATGCTTAGGCGTTTGGTAGATGTATTAGATACCATAAGAACATTTTCAGAAGAGCTATTGCAAAACATGAACAAATGAATCAGTTAATATGTAGAAAAAATAGTTAATTAGTAAATAAATCACTACCAATTTTTTCTATTTGTTGATGTATTTTATTATTCTCGATAGAGTTAAAGCAAAAAAACATATCAGACTACTTTGGATTACATATCTAAGTATAAATGTAATATGTTTTATAAGTTATATCTTAATCTTGGTTATTCATTCTAGAAACTCATTTCTATAAGACAATGGCTTATTTAGATATTTGTTTAAATGTGGTATGGAATAACTATTTAAATAGAAAAAAATGCTGGATTCATTGTCACTGTAAACAAAGTAAACCATGATTGTAAAGTAATGTCACTGAAAATTGCAACGTAACCAACTTGTAATATTGCCTGAGTAGTTATAGAAATTACAAACTTGATAGATCAAGCAAAAAAATATAAAAAATGAGACTGCAAAAAAATAAAAAAACAACATAGCATGGTACAAAACATAGAGTTGGAACAAAAATAATTCATTGGATTACGCTTATGTACAATTCCATTCTAGAATTTTCATTGGTAGAAAAAAACATTTTATTTTCTCCAATGATTACATTATTAATCTTGTTCCATGATTATTGCTAGTGTGAAATCAGATCCCACATATCGAGTAAAACAAAAGAGTTGTTAAAAAATAAAGGAGTTGTCTATAATGCGACTTTTTGGAGATTCCGGTGACGGAATCCGGCGAAAGAAATTGCAGTTAAAATGGTTTTTGTTGCAGTTAAAATGGTTTTTTAATTGCATATTTGGATTTAGCACCCTCGAAAACCCCTGGGACGCTTTGATTGTGCAGAAACTAGCTATCAAACTTGTGATTCCAGTAATTTACTGCCGGATTTTGACCGGAAAAAGCCACCGAAAAGGCTTTCAAAAAGTCGCGTTAAAGACAACTGCAAAAATAAATCATTCCTGGATCAAAAGCTTTGAGGCAATGCTAGGATGCCTCACAAGACAAGGAATGAGAATTGTGCTGTTATCGAATTTCTTAACAAGCAACAAAGAAACCTGTCATTGTATACGTACAATGACATGAAATAGGTTGTGGTATTAAAAAAAGAGAGAAGTGAAAATAATATGGTATATGTAAAATGTTATTTGAGAGACAAATATTTTAAAATTGTGTGGTTATTATTAATGAGAAGAATGGAAATATCAATGAAAATTTATCTAATAATAATTGATATTTATATGTTTATATGTATAATTAAATTATTTGATATTTTTGTGTTTTGATTAAAATTTGGTGATATAATTGTGAGTAAGATTATGAATTTTGGCTATTTAAAATGTATTTTTGAATATATAAATGGATTTAATGTTCAAAAAATCTTTGGGTACTTGGATTATATATATTACATATCTTAAAATTATAGTTCCAATAAATCTATGGTTAGATTTTATGTAAAATTGATTAGAAAATATGTCGCTAAAAGAACCAAAATATCTAAGAGTTAGACTATGAAATCCACTCACGGTTGATTAGTTTCCTTAAGACATGTATATCACCATGTAACATAATATGTTATTATGTTGAGAGGCAATTTTGATAATCCAGTATGAGGAAGATGCATAATTCCTTCCACTTAAAAAAAATAGTATTAATATTAATTTATATATATAATATATATCAACACCATAACATGTATTATTTGAGAGGTGTTTTGTATAATCCAATACGAGGAAGATGTATAATTCCCATATCAATGTTATATATCTATATAAAGTAATTGAAAGTAAAAAAATTCTTATTTTGTGAACACATGTTTCTTGCATTCTAAAATGAAGTAGAAATTTAATTCCTTCAGTGTTGATATGTGTTATTTAAAAAAATATAATAGCAAAAAGTATTTCAATGTGCTTTGATGTCCACCTCAAATCATATATGTATATAGCAATTGAAAGTAAAATGTTTCTTATGATTAAAATTTTTAAATGAGGATCTACCCAAGTAGAGGAAGATGTGTAGGTCTTTAAATGCTTAACATGGAGTTAACATGTGGTGTAGAGAGAGATCCATCCTAACTTTGAGGCAATTGTTTTCTTTTAAGACTTGAGGCAAGGTTTACACATCAAATATTTGATCATTTTTTATGCATAATAGATTTGGAATTAAAAAGGATCTATGGTGGTTCAAAGATCATTGGTATAGAGGTAAAAATTATGCACTACTCAGGATTTGTTTCAATCTTCTATGTTATGCAACCATCTCACCAAATAGAAGAAAAGATAGATTAATGCCTTCAAAATCAGCCTCTTCAAGGGGGAAACCTCCTTTACATTACACAAATGAACAATTCTTGGATGATACAAATGACAAAACATCATTTCTATATATAGGAGTCTAAGGGGTCACAATATAATAAAATATGACATAACAATAATAATATAAGGGCACAACAATAACAATAGTGGGCTTCTATGGGGCACAATAATAACAATATGGGGGACAATAGGGGCACAACAATAACAATAAGGGCTACAATGACAATAGTAATGGGGGAATTGCTAGTATTATAGGACCTACATTCTAGATCATATGGCCATTCAAAAGGGGCTACATTGGAGCATGAACTCAACACACACCTAACTCAAAACTAAAGAGAGAAGAGATAATTGTGGAAAAGTTAATCAAAAACTTTAATGTATGTTCTTCATAATTATTTATACAATAGAAAGATGGTTGGAGTAGTTATACCAACTCCAAATAATTAAATTTATCCTTTACTACACACATATTTATATATTCACTATTTTAAAATTAATTTCTTAATGGATGATAATTTTAGAAGGGTCTAAAAAACATTTCAACAAAACAAAAAAAGTGAGGGTATCATTTGTGATGTGCTTAAAGGCGGTAATGAAATCAATTATCTGCAACACTTTGGGGTTAGGAGCTTCCCTCTCAAGTAAATTATTTATAGCAGTGACATTAAACCACCTAATGGTTCCAAAACAATCTATTCTATGGTGGGAGGGGGAGTCCCCTCCTTCCGAAACACTTTGAATGACAAATTTTTTCCTGGAAAGAAACCTGGCTTCATAGGAACTTCTGCGGATTCTACCCAGCTACCGGTTCTGGGAGATTAATGGAAAAAGAATGTAAAGGTAAAATTCATTCCAATAGCCCCTCAAAACCCTAGATTCACGATCCCACTTCAAGTCTTAGAAGATCATAGAAGATGTATGCGCGACCATGCATTCACATGAAAATTTATGGGGATATGGCTTATGGAGAAATATTTGGAAAGATGGATACATAATACTTGGCAACCCAAAGGAGAATTTGATCTATGACTAGGACCCAAGGGTTTTTTCACAGTAATATTCTCTAATCTTGAGGATAAAGCTTAGATCTTTGAAGGGGGGCCACATTTCTTCAATAATGCAAGACTCTACATCAAGCATTAGGAGGCCTCCTTCAAGCTATACAAGGAAGAGTTTACAGAAATGTTGGTATGGGTCCAGCTATACTCTCTTCCTGTGGATTTTTGGATACCAGTAGTTTTAGAAGGAATAGGACAAGCCTTGGGACTTTTTGTTAAGTTATCTGAGATCACTAAGAGGGGAAAAAAATGTCATATGTTAGGTTGTGTGTATACATGAATATATCCCATCCTCTTCTGGGCTCCATTGAGCTAGAATATCAAGGGGAAATTTGGAACCAACCCCTAGATTATGAACATATGCCTTTTTCTTTGTCAGCTTTGCCACGAGCATAGCCATATTTTCAAAGTGTCCACATAAAAGGAAGGAACAAACAGGTGGAAGTTCCTCTACAACAGATGGATTCACCAAAGTCCAAAACAGGAGTCGCAGCAACATGTTTCGAGGGCCTACCTTCCCTAAAACAATGGAAGAGAAAAACCCTTCTTCTTCTCTTGAAGAAATGGAGGAAGACATGAAAAAAGAGGAAGACATACAAATGGAGATTTTAGTAGAGGAATCTTCCAAAGAGAATAATGGGAACAAGTGAAAATTGGAGGAAGAAGGTGACTCTCTGGAAAATTATGATCTCTACTCACTACCAAGATTTGAGGAGGTGGCACCCTTGCTAAAATTGAAGCACACATATCTCTCAGAAGAGGAACAAAACCTAGTATATACGGTAAGTGATTGGGCTCATAAATGCCTGTTTGATCTTAATATGGAGCAAAAATAGGCATAATATGGAGAAAAAAGAGGCATAGTATGGAGTAAACATTAGTATATATAGTAAATGATTGGGCTCATAAAGACTTGGTTGATCTCAGTATGGAGAAAAAAGAGGCATATGTCAATGTGTATCTCCAATGGAAAAAAAGAAGAAGGGACTTTCTCAATGAACAAATAGCCCAACATTTTAAATCCTTTAAGGAAAAGGGAAGAAAATTTTAGTCAAGGAATCAAAGAAAAAGTCAAGCAAGAAAAGAAAACAAGTTAGCCCAGGTGAGTTCAGATCAACTTACTATAATGGGGAAAACCCAACTTCTTCTTTAACCTTCCAACATGAAAATCATTTCATTGAATATTAGAGGTCTCAATCGCAAAGGAAAAAAAATATATCTTAAGGAACGCCTTTGAAAATATCATCCAACAATTATAATTTTGCAAGAAACTAAATTAACATAAGATAGAATATCTAAAATCACAGACACTTGTTGGCCAGGCTATGAGACTATGTCAATAGAAGCGAAAGGAAATTTTGGGGGTCTTGCTATTTCGTGGAACCCTAAGAAAATTTTGTTTACACACTGGTGGGGAACAAAACGTACCCTCACAGGGTGCTTTAGACGCATAGGTACATCAGATATTGCCTTCCTAACGATGATTTATGGCCCGAAAAATTCCAAATATAAAATGTTTTTCTTACAACAACTCCAAGATATTAAACTCCTTATAGGAAATTCCCTATGGGTGGTAGGTGGTGACTAACATTATTCATGGCCTTGGGGAAAAATTGAGGTATACGAATATTGGAATAAATTTATGAAATCTTTAATGACTCCATTAGCAATTTACACCTTGTTGATATAGAAACAAAAATGGAATTTACACATGGAACAATCATAGAGGAGGGAAGCATCAGATCACATGTCAACTAGACATATTTTTAATTGCAGAAGACATTCTCCAAAGAGATATTTTTATAGAAGCTTCAATTCGACCATGCATGGGATCCGATCACTGGTCATTCTGCTTGGAAATTGACTTGAAAGATGAAGCTCCCCTCAATTTTCCATTTCGATTTGAGAGATTTTGGTTTCACCATGATTCTTTTATGGACCTCCTCAAGGAATGGTGGCTAGAACTAGATAACCGTGGTGTCAAAAAAATACACACCTTGTAGCTTAAGTTAGAATGTCTAAAACAAAGAATAAAACATTGGAATAAGTTCGTCTTTGGAAATATCTTTAAGGCCTAAAACGAACTTCAAGCTCAAATGAGGGCAGTCCAACAACAAATCATCCTGGAGGGAAAATAAGAAGCACTAGCAACTTCTGAAACCACCATCCTTCAAAAACTAGAGGAACGAAAACAATAAGAGGAAATTTTGTGGAAGTAGAAGTCCAAGATCCAATGATTTAAGCAGGGAGACAAGAATTCAAGATTTTTCCACAATGAGATGATCCAACAACGACACCATAATAGAATATTTTCAATCCAGGGTTAGGATGGGGAAATTAAGATCACCCACTCTGAAATAAAACAAGAATTGGTTCAGTAATTTGAGATTCTCCTCATGGAGACCAACTTAGACAGAAAAACAACCATCAATGCAATCCTAAAGCACATTCCTAGGATAATTAATAAGGAACAAAATGTGGCACTGATACGATCTATATCCAAGGAAGAGGTAGAAATGGTGGTGATGAATATGCCTCAAATAAAGCTCCTGGGTTAAATGACTTCACAATGGATTTTTTTTAGAAATGTTGGGGTTTTATTGATAACAAGATTGTAGAGTTGATTGAGGAATAAAGGTTAAATGAGTATCTCTACCAAGTGCTTAATGTCACTTTTCTCACTCTAGTTCTTAAAAAGGGACATTCTGAAAAACTTGAAGGTTACTGATTTCCCTTTGTAACATAATTTATAAAATCATCTCCACACTAATGGCAAATAGGTTGAAACCCATGCCCTCCTCCCTTATAGATCCATCTCAATTAGGCTTTGTTCAAGGTAAAAAAATATCGGATGGTATTATCGTGATGCAAGAGATATTACATTCTATAAAAGTTAGCAAATGTCCAGGTATGTTTGTCAAACTCGACTTATCAAAAGCCTATTACCGATTAAGCTAGTTATTCCTTGAACATATTCTCCAGGTATTTGATTTTTTTTTTGAACATTGGATATCATTAGTGATATCTTTAATATCATTAGTTTCCTTTTCTATATTGATCAATGACTCCCCCTATAAACCTTTCCATTCCTAAAGAGAACTAAGGCAAGGGGATCTAGTTTCACTCTTCCTTTTCATCCTTGCCATGGAAGGTCTAGGAAAGTATATTTCAAAAAGCTTGCGAAGTAGAATATATTCACGACCTTAGGTTATTTGGAGCAGACCTTTTTATCTCACATTTACAGTATGTGAATGATGTGATCTTATTTGGTTTACCAACCTCTAAGGAATTAAAAAGGATTTGGAAGTTATTAAAAACATTTATGGAAATCTCAAGCATGGAAGTGAACATAGAAAAAACATGTATCTTTTTCTTCAATTGTTTAGAGATGGTACAATTTTGGCTTAGTAAACTATTCAGATTCGATAAAGGTAACTTACCTCCAAATATCTTCGAGTTAAACTGGTATTAAAGCATAACATGTGTGCCTCTTGGGAGGTAGAGAGGAAACACCACAAAACTACCAACTGGACCTACAGAACACTCAACTTCCTGATGTTGAGCACTAGAGAAGGTATGTAATTACCACTTATTTCATTATATTTTCCTTTAATTCATAACTTCTTTACATTATGAAATGGGCATATGATGAAGGATTATGATGAAGTTTAGGAGATTTGTGAGTAACATAAAATGACTAATTATTACCTTTTCCTATGTAGAAGAAGAAGAAAATGGAAGATCGCCATTCCAAGGGAAAAGACAAGACGAAATCAACTGTTGTCCCTTTGATAGGGATTCGCATCCAAACAAGGCAATCCAGATCAGAGCGCACAAGCCAGGAAAAGGAAGAGGAGGTACCAAATCAGTGCAAGAGAATGAAGAGATAACTGAGAAATAATGATACGGCGAATCCCTCAGGATCGGATCGCTACCTCAAAGAATAACTCTATCTTTGGTATTTCCGTCCGGCTACTATAAAAAGGGACAATGTCGCTAGCCCAAAGGGTGGATTATTATCGTCTTATAGAATTCACTGTTGTAACTTAAAATTTGATCATCGACTCCCTTTAAAGAATGATTACTGTAACTCTGTTTTCATGATTAATACATAAACTCTGTTTCTATTCCATCTTTGATTCTGGAGTAATCACAACAGTGCATCCCTGGAGGTTAAGGGCCTAGCCCTAGTGGATCACTTGCTTCCTGTACCATTATTTTCCAATTCCAAGTCGTGCGCAGTTTAATTTCTTTTATTTACTTCGTTCAGTAATCTGTTGTTCCTTATCATTTCATGTATTGGCTCTGTTATATTTCATTCATATTTGAATAAGTAAGGTTATCCTCTACAACTGGAATGTTACGCTGTTCGTTCTGAATTTATATCGCATTTCCGTTCCTTTACAGATTGATATTATTGTATAACATTGTTGTTCCTTTACATGTTACCATTATTGTTCGTTTACAGAGTAACAGTGCTGTGTATTTACAAATCGGTACTATTGTCCATTTAACTACGGTTTACCTCTAAGTGTGATTGCTATTCCATGGTAACCACAATTGTTGTTTCTTCATAACCATAATTAATATTTGTTATGCCGAAACTTTGATTATTGCTTCTCTTAATATAAATGTGTTGTATGTGACATTCTATTTAGCTTGTTGTGCATTTACATTTGATTCAGGTTGTGCTTCAATATTTCGTAAACTTACCTTAGTTTGCTGTTCCATTTTCTGTTTGTTGTTCAAATCATTTCTAAGGTAAAGATTGCTGCTTAATTCCTTGAGATTACAATTGCCGCTTAATTCATTTCTATAGGATAAAGCCTTGATGTTCAACATTTTTAAAATAGATTAGCTACTATTCCCTTTCCTTTTAACTGAATTATCATTTCAAGTAATTGCATTGGTGTGAACAGAACGATCTGAAACTGTAGTGAACATTGACTGTTGCTGTCTAGTTCCTAGATTGACGATCTTCTCCTTCATTGCTTTTCAATTGCATCAGTTTACAAAGAGAAGAGTTATCATCACTGCACCCTTGACTAATGGAGTGTTGTAGTTTCTTAAATGAATGATTTAGTTACAAAGCATTTCAAGTTTTTTCCATTACATTTAGAATTTGTTTCCAACATTTATTTACTTTTGCAAAGAGCACTATACTACTAGCATTACTCTTGACAAGTGACAGCGTCAAACTGAGTACACTCTTTGAGATAACAAATCGTACCTAGATTGATAATTAATTTAGGGTAAATAGAGGTGAAAAAGACCCCCTTTACTGCTCGACATTTTGGCGTCGTTGCCTGGGAAGAGTGTAGCCATTTGTTTCTTTTTAGAGTAGTGTAAGTGCCTACTAGGGGAGAATTGGGTTTTAAAAATGAAAGGTAAGAACCTGCATATGGAGCATGTAACAACCCTGCTCCCCTGCCCGCTTTCTTGCAGATTTGTTGTTGTTTTGGGTAGAAATCAACATTTGATTTGTGTGCATGACTAAGCAGAAAAATCTTGAAAAGAATCCTAAACCACTACCCAAGCCTGATAAAGCTAAGGGGCAGGTGACCCTTGGTCGATCAACCTTTATAGACGAAATCCTTAAAAAAATAGAATCTTAGCCTTCAATAGGACATAGAAAAGTTACTTCTAGACAATCTACTAGTTCCTTTCAGGCCACAAGATCACCATATGTAGCCTTTGCTGAGGTGCACAACCAAACTAAGGAACAATATTTTCAAGAAATTGAGAATTCTAGCCCAAAATCATTGCAAGAAGGGAACCTTAGTAATCTATATGAAGGGAGAGGAGGAACAGGGGAAACTAAAGAACCAAGATCTCCTCTTGGAATAATTCAGCCATTAAGCAACCTAGATAAGGGAAGTGCTGCAAAAATCACCTAGAACGAAGTCAAAGAACCTCAAGAGCTAAAATCCCCCCAGACATTAGGAACTCTCATCATCCCAGATAAAGGAAGTGCTGTTAAGGTCATCCCTGCTCCGTCTAACCAACCAAGGAATACCCTCCTAGAAATCCCAGAAGGTTATTGGAAAATATTTGACCAAATGGCCCAGAACCAGCCAACCACCCAAACCTCCACACTGCAATATCCCATTGTAGATACTATAGTCAATGCACCTATGAAGGCAATTCCTCTCCAGCAGATCCCTACATTTCATGGCCTAACATCAGAAGACCCAGATGCATTTTTATTTGAATTCGATGTGCTGTGCAGGGGATATGACTATACCACCAACCCCCAAAAGCTGAAACTATTTCCCTCTACATTAAAAGGAGTTTCTTTACAATGGTTTATGGGGTTGGGTGGAGGTGTTATAAATGACTGGGATCAGATGAAAGGTGCTTTCCTGAAGAAATATCAGGATTATTATAGATCCAGAGATTTAAAAGATGAAATAGTTCAGATGGTAGCTAGACCTAATGAAACACTAGAAGAATATGTTGAACGTTTTCAGTATAATCTTCAAATATCCCCTTATGCATCATTACCCCTACTTAACAATGTATTAAAAACAACATTAATTAAAGGTATGAAGGAACAATGGATTGAAACACTAAATATTATGGGAAAATGTGACATCTATCAGGAATATTTTGCTAACATCATTGATTTATGTATCAGGAGCTCACGAGGTAGCACAAGGCTAAAACCAACGGAACATGACAGGTTTACAAGGGACAACAAGATCTCTAGAGAAGGAGTAACTCGTGCGGAAATTGGAAATTTATTAGAAAATTTCAAAACTGATATGTTGGGGACTTTGACAACGTAGCTTGATATTTTGCAAGCCAAACAGAAACAAGCAGAGGCAGAATAAAATCTGGTAATATTCTGTCCTAGATGCAGAAAGAAACACAACCACAAAGAGTGCCCATTAGATGCAGTTCAAGTTTGCGGTATTTGTACAAAAGAACACTCTACGGAGAGCTGCCCCTCACTTCCTGGTTTGAAAGCAGTATACAAAGAAGTAGAAGAAGAACCAGAACCGGTGTACCTACTTAATTAGCGCCATCAATGGTAGCCACGACAATCAGGTATGTTCCCCGATCCAACTTCTTCTTTCCAGCCTCCACAATATTATGCTCAACAATATAATACAATGTGGAAAATTAACCTTCCTTCTCAAATTGGTCACAACAACCATTCCCTTCATCATCACCATGGCCAAATCAAGAAAGCCAATCTAATTGGCCAAATTTTCCCTACGCTCCACCATATTGGCAAAATAATGCATATCCAGCACAATTGTCCCCTCCCACTTCGCAGAGCCAATCCTGGCAGACAAAATGGTAAAGACCAATAAATCAGCCAGTAGGAACCATTCCACTCCCTCAACCTACACTGCCAGCATTACAACAAAACCCCCAGTCAAACTTAAGACCGAAACTCCCAACCCAACCCAACCCAAACCCAAATAACAGACCGGTGCAATCTGTTCAAATAATTGAAACCCCAGAGCTAGAAACCAATCTAAGGGAATGCAATGACCTTCAATTAAGGTCTGGGTGCATTATAGAGACCGAGGGAGATAAAAATGTTCAAGTTGAAAATCAGTTACCCGCTGAGCAACCATTACAAGAAGAAGACACGGTTAGAAAAAAAACTCATGAACAAGCAACCACATCTTCTCCCCCATTCCCAAAACGAATAATTATACCACGTCCTATAGAACATCCTGAATTTGATATTCTGGGAGAAATTAAGAGTTTGTACATAAAAATCCCACTCCTCCAAGCTATCCAAGATATCCCAATATATGCAAATACCATTAAAAAGCTATGTATAAAAAAACCAAGGAGGAGAATAACAAATAACCCAACAGTCCAAGTAGTTGGCACCTTATCTGACTTGTTATCGAGAAGAGAAGCACCCGTCAAATATGAAGACCCAGGAAATCCAATAGTGGCAGTGCAGATCAATGGATAAACCTTTTCAAATGCCTTAGTTGATTTATGGGATGCAATTAATATCTTAACAACCACCACTTGTCAAAAACTGGGAATTACATCAGTAGAACCAACTTCCACTTTATTAGAATTGGTTGACCAATCAGTGGTTAGGCCGGAAGGCATGCTACATGATGTCATGGTATATATTAATTCCTGGGAATACCCTATCAACTTTTTGATAATAAACCCCAAAAACTGACTTGATGGACATCTGTTAATTTTAGGCAGACCTTGGCTTGCAATCGCTGATGCTTACATTGGCTGCCAACAAGGTAGTATGACCATAACTAGAGGAAGTAACATCAAGAACCTAGCCCTATAACCTCCAACCCAGCCAAGTGGAACAATAATGAAAACTAATAAACATCTTATATCATACCTTACCGAAAATATTAGATCCCCATTAACCATAGAAGATGCCCTGGATTTCAAAGATCAAACAGAGGATGATGTTATTAACAACTTCATTAACCAAGCTGAATATAGATCCCACGTACAATGTCACATGATAGAAGCAACATTTGACAATGAACTAGAAGAATATCCTCTCAAAGACACTCATGATCAGACAATATCTACTACCTTTGTTTCAAATAGCAAAACTATAGAAATCGAGCCAGGAAAAACTTTGAATATCAATAATAACCTGACTCCTGAACAAGAAGAGAAGCTGATCCAACTATTGAGAAAATACAAGGAAGCATTTGCATGGGATTATCCAGACATGAAGGGAATCAATCCCCAACTATCTACACACCACATTTATATAGAAAAAGATATGAGACCCATTCGCCAACCCCAAAGAAGACTTAATTGTCATCTAAAAGACATTGTGAAAGATGAACTACAAAAGCTTTTAGATGTAAACTTTATTTATCCAATCTCCAATAGGAAATGGGTCTCTCCACTTGTAGTGGTGCCAAAGAAGAATGGAAAGTGGAGGATTTGTGTAGATTATAGATAATTAAATAAAGCAACCCAGAAAGATCACTTCCCCGTTCCATTTATTGACTAGGTATTAGATACATTAACAAGAAAGAAATTTTTTTCTTTCTTGGATGGCTTCAGCAGATACAATCAGATTTAGATTGCCCATGAAGACCAGGAAAAAACTACTTTTACCTGTCCTTGGGGAACGTTTGCCTACAGAGTTTTACCCTTTGGCCTATGCAATGCCCCTGCCACATTTCAAAGTCTTGTCCTTATCATCTTTTCAGATTTAATAAATGAAGGGCTCAAAGTATACATGGATGATTTCACACCATACAGAGATGATTTCGACCCAGCACTAGACACATTGGAAAAGGTGCTACAATGGTGTATCGCCACCAAGCTTTGCTTGAGCCATGAAAAATGTTATATGATGATGACTGAAGGACTCATCCTAGGTCATTATATCTCAGTAGCTGGAATATAGGTAGATTCAACCAAAATTTAAATAATCTTGTTAATACCTACTCCTACCACAGACAAAGGTACACTGTTTTCTTGGATTTTCTGGTTATTATAGGAGATTTATAGAAAATTTTTCTCAAACAGCTGCACCTCTATACGCACTAATAGGGAATGTTTATTTTGTTTAGACAGATAAATGCGACCATGCTTTTGAGGATCTGAAAAAGCTTGTGTCAACAACCCCAGTGCTTAGAGGTCCAAATTGGGATCTTCCATTTCAAATTTCATCAGATGCTTCAGACACAGCTATCGGAGCAGTCCTTGGGTAGGAAGAAGACAAAAAACCATATGCAATCTATTATATTAGAAAGAATTTGTCTCATGCTGAGTTAAACTATACTGTTACTGAAAAATAATTTTTAGCTGTAATATATGCTGTAAATAAATTTAGGCATTATGTCACTGGATATCCTGTTGTTTTATATACAGATCACTCTACCATAAAATATTTAGCAAGTAAACCAATTACAAATAGTATAGTAATAAGATGGTTGATTTTACTGTAGGAATTCAACATCACAATAAAAGATCGACCTGGGAAAGAAAATCCTGTAGTTGACTTTCTCTTGCAAATGTCGAAGCCAGTGGACGCAACAACAGTTGAAGATCAATTTCTAGATGAAGATTTATTTTCCGTTATTGTCAAAAAACCCTGGTATGCTGATGTTATGAATTATTTAGCAGTAGGAAAATTACCAAAACATCTGACCCCTAATGAATGAAGGCAGATTGTGCAGCATAGTACCCGATTTTCGTGGATTTTCGTGGATTGGGGGCTACCTATTTCATACAAGGGCATATATGCACATCAGAAGATGTGTCCGTGAAGATGAAATATTTGATATTCTGAAAGCTTTTCACGACAGACCGTGTGGCGTACATTTCGCAGATTGAAGAGCTATTCATAAAATTCTGCAAATAGAGTATTACTGGCCCACAATCTTCAAAGATGCAAAGAAATTTGTTCAAGCTTGTGACAGTTACCAAAGAGCAGGACGCCCTGAATAGTTCGACGAAATGCCTTTGAACCCATAGCTAGTCATTGAACCATTTGAGCATTGGGCGCTTGATTTTGTTGGTCCGATCAACCCATCATCAAACCAGAAAACATATATTTTGGTAGCAACGGAATATGTGACCAAATGGGTTGAAGCAGAGGCACTTCCAAGAGCTACAGAGGATTTCGTCATTCATTTCCTGTTCCAGATATTCGTGCGATATGGCCTCCCAAGAGACATAATCACGGACGGGGGACCACAATTTGCTGGTAATAAAATTGTTGCAACATTAAAAACCTATCATATTCAGCATAAAATTACCACTCCATACCACCCACAGGCAAATGGCCAAGTAGAGAGCATGAATAAAGTAATAGAAGCAATACTAACAAAAACCATTGCGTCACACAGATGCGATTGGGCTACAAGATTGCCAGAAGCCTTGTGGGCATATAGAACAACATGGAGAAACACTACCGATTATTCACCATATCAGCTAATATTTGGAAAAGAACCCATCTTTCCAATATAATTTGAAATACAAACTTTGAGAACAACACAAGAAGTCGGTCTAGATTTGAATGAGGCCCAGATCAATAGACTACAACAAATCAATGAGTCGGATGAAATCAGGCTCTCTACTCTTCAACATACTGCATTAATCCAACAACAGAGAGCAAAATGGCATGACACCCTCATCAAAAAGAAAGTCTTCTGCGAAGGAGATTGGGCACTCCTATATGATTCCAGGTTTCAGGATTTTCCAGGGAAACTTCAGACTCGCTGGATGGTACCATATGAAACCCAGAAGGTGCATGATAATGGCACCATTACTTTAACCACCATTGATGGATCTGGACATACATTTAAAGCAAATGGCCACCGAGTTTGATTGTACCGCAAACCACTTACTCGGGAATCCTTCTACCAGCAACTCCGGGAGGACTCCGACATGCAGATTTTGGTTGAGGAAGAGAACTCTTCCTCACATTTGGTTCATTAAGTGATTTGATTGCTTTCAAATTTTGTACATAATTCTTTTTGTTTTATTTTACTTTCTGTATAGATTTTTTGCATTTCTGCAATTGTTTCACTTTGTTGTCCTTTCGGAAAGAACAACATTTTCATCGCTTTGCTGTTCCTTTTTGAAGGAAAAATGCTTTTTCATTTTGCTGTTCCTTTCCGAAGGAATAGGAACAACATTTCCACCGTTTTGCTCTTCCTTTTTAAAGGAACAACACTTTTGCATTCTATTTTTCCTCTCTGAAGGAACAACATTTCCACCGTTTTGTTGTTCCTTTTCAAAGGAAAAGCACTTTTGCATTTTGCTATTCCTTTCCGAAGGAACAACTTTTTCGCTGTTTGTTGTTCCTTTCCAAAGGAACAACACTTTTGCATTTTGCTATTCCTTTCTGAAGGAACAACATTTTTGCCGTTTGCGGTTCCTTTTCGAAGGAACAACACTTTTGCATTCTACTGTTCCTTTCCGAAGGAACAACATTTCCACCGTTTTGCTGTTCCTTTTCGAAGGAACAACACTTTTGCATTTTTCTATTCTTTTCCAAAGGAACAACATTTTTGCCATTTGTTGTTCCTTTTCGAAGGAACAACGTTTTTGCATTCTAATATTCCTTTTCGAAGGAACAACATTTCCGCCTTTTTGATGTTCCTTTCCAAGGGAACAACACTTTCACGTTTTGTTGTTCTTTTCCGAAGGAACAACACTTCTGCATTTTTACTTTTCCTTTTCGAAGGAACAACATATCCACATTTTTGTTCTTCCTTTCCGAAGGAACAACATATTCGCATTCTTGCTGTTCATTTTTAAAGGAACAACACTTTTGTTTTTCTACTGTTCCTTTCCAAAGGAACAACACTTTCATTTTCTGCTGTTCCTTTCCGAAGGGACAACACTTTTGTTTTTTGCTGTTCCTTTTTGAAGGGACAACACTTTCATTTTTTTGTTGTTCCTTTCCGAAGGAACAACACTTTCATTTTCTGTTGTTCCTTTCCGAAGGAACAACACTTTCGTTTTTTTACTGTTCCTTTCCAAAGGAATAACATTTTCGCATTTTTTTGTTTTCACTTGCTTTCTTTGCTGTTCCATCTTGAGAAAAACATGTTTGGAGTGCATTTTTTTCTTTTTATGAGTGTTTTACCATTTAGAGAATTTTTGTGAGAGATGGTCATTTAAGGCACAACTATACATTTATGCAAGAATACAAAAACTAGGGGATATTGAAATCAGCAAATCACACAAAAATCGTCATCTTTAGAAGAAATTGCTTTGAATTGATAAGAGAAAAGAGGAAAGGACACAACTATTTATAGCACCTTTCTTTCATTATTTTACTAATACCAATATGATTGATTATTTTTATCATGACGGTTCTTTCTAAAATCCCCATAATTCTCTTTCATCATTATTATTGAATAAGAATAAGGGCATATTTTTCTCTATTGAGATGTTCAGACTTCTTCCACCATCCCCACTTTTAAGGAGTGTTGAACCACCCTCTGTATATAAATAGGAAAAGTGATATATAAAAGAAAAGAAGAAAAAGAAAAATGTTTGTCTATATGATTGCTAACATGATTTGTCAGACAAAGGATATGGGGGTCTCATCAAGAGCCAACCTACCATGATCATAAGGAAGAAAGTGAAGTGGCATTCCCACTATGGCCACCACACCAGGGATATGATCCAAGAAGCACACCAGAAAAATGAAAAGTCCTTGGAATAGGAGGTCTCATCACGAGCCGGCCTGCACACCTTTCACTCCTTCCTGGTGAATGACATTGTGATTCAGCTGGTTACTAAGCCAACACAATGGCCTCCATTCTAACATTGCAACAACACTTTCCTAGGCATACACAAAGGATTATAGTTCCAAGGGTGAAATAAACAACTTTGTCAAGGTTATGGACACCTGTGGGCAACAGAGCTCTGTTGATGGTATTGAAGTCATATTTCTTATACACCAATAGTAACTACAAAACCCTTCTTCTTATATCTTTATAAGTGGTTTCAAATGAGACTATGTATATAACTCTTTCGAACATCTGATACATGAAGATCATTTACAAATCAATCATGACGGTAAAAGTTGATAATGACCGCATAAGAACTTTTATTCATGTCAGTTGTCCTATCCTCCATTTCTCGCATCATATCATGGCATTTCCATATTTATTAGCAATTCTATCATACGCCTCGATTTTGGCAATCCGCTCATTTTTGTAAACATGGCATATCTCTATACGCTATTCCTTTATTACTCTATACCATTGTAGTTCAGCACGCTGCTCCTTTATTTGACGGCTGAGGACGACCTATCACATTACAGGGGGCATAGGTGATCTCCATAATTCATTGGCATACGTGTCAGCTCATCATTCAGAAGAATTATGACTCGGGAATAGCAAGCTTAATGGTATTTTGTTTCCCAATATGCATGGCTTGCTGTTCCGATGCCATTTCTATGTTTTGCTCTACAAAAATTACCAATAAGTTAGAAATTCGAACAGCTTGCTGTTCCATTATCTTCTCTGTGCTTTTTTTTAACAGTGAGATAAAAATTTGAACAACCTGCTATTCTATTGTTGTATTTGTGTTTTTACAGTGTGCTAAGTGTGAATAAGGTGGGAGGAAGATCAATTGGCAGTGAGCCACAGGTGTTGATGGTCTCTGATGCTGCACGAGAAATCCTAGCAAGGGCAGGATGGATAGCTTACCTTAATCGTCTATAGAAATCTAATGAGACGGTGGCAATTGAGTTTCTGCAAAACTTGCAAGAAAATCATTCTATGGTGAGAGGGAGACAAATAATAGTCAATGATGACATAATTGCAAAAGTTTTAGGACTACCAGCCGTTGGACCTGTGTGGACTCTGAAAAAGGTGAGACTGCGAGATGCCATGACCATCTTCCAGGATGAAGGGAAAAACCTTACTGTAAAAGGGAAAGGAGTTCTGCCGGCAACCCTAGGAGAGCCTTGGGCAGAATTGGCGAGAATTATCCAGAGCTACATCACTTGCGATGGCAGGAAAGATGTGGTAAGACCACGCCATCTCAAACTTTTAGCCGTGTTAAAGCAAAAATGTGTTGTGAATTTTCTTGCGTTTTAAATTTTTTTATTATACGATGTTGCCCGAAGCATGAAGAAATATTACCATGTAGAGTCAGTAGTAAGCCACCATGGGTTAATATGATTAATAGTAAGCTATAGTCTTGCCCAACAATAGAGTAGTTGGGAAGAATTGATTTTCTCGATAGACGGGGGACTGGCTTTGCCAGCCCCAAAATGAAAACATATTGCCAATACATCGAGCAGACTGCTGAAACGAAGAAAGTCTGTTAGATTGGAAAGGATCAGAGAAATGGTAGGAAATTCCCAGGGAAACATTAGTCAACCTGTGGAAATACGTGATTCAGGAGATGAACAACCCCCACAATTGGAAGGTGGGGAGAACGAAAAAGAATTGGAGGAAAATGATGAAGGAGAACCGGAGGAGGAGACTGAGCAATCCGGTCAGGAAGAAGGGGAGGAAACAGAGCAACACAGCGAGAATTCACTGCAAAAGCCTATGCAAGAAGATGAATTGGCCCAAATTTTGGCCAATAGGGCGAATATTTCCAACCTCACAACCCACTCAACCCCCATACCGAAGAAGGGCCGTAGGAGCACTCTGCTCATGATAAAAATGCATCCGAGGAACTATGTAACGAGGAGGTAGAAGAAGATGCCCAAGGGACAGAAGAACAAACTGGGGTTTCTACCCCTAAAAAACCTGATCAGCAGAACACTGAAGAAGTTTCCCAAGAAGGCAACAGGGAAATTGGCCAAGGCGAAGGTACAATGTCTAAGGTACAAAATCCAGGCCTGAGAAAACAAACAGCTGTGCCTTCCAAGAAAGAAGAAGAAATTAAAAGATTGTAAAGGGAACAACAGAGATTGCTTAACATAATTAAGCAACTTCGACAATAGACAAGAGTCTTGAAAATGAGGAAGAAATCAAAAGGAACCTCTGTGGAAAATCATGCAATCACCCAAGCAAAACCCCTTAAGAAAAAGACCAAGAGGACTCAAGTCCAACCTATTATTCAGAATCAAAAGGAACAACATTTGGCTGTTGCAAATGTAGAAGTAAAAATAGATAACGCACCGGCCTGTGATAAGGAAATCCAGACAGAGGCACTATCTTCTAGTGAGAAGGAAACTCATACCATAAAGATGAGATGTCGTAATAAGGAGATCCAAGTAGATCTCCAGCCCAAAATTATCATGTTGGATAATGACTCGAGGATAGTATCTCTGCAAAAAGATTTGGCGCAAGCCTGACAAACAATAGAGAAACTCTTAGAAGAGACCGTTCCTCAAGAAAAATACCAGAAGTTACAACAACAGCTGAAAAACATCAATGCATCAGAAAGCCAGGCCTTTGAAGGATGACGAACGACAGAGGAAAGAGTAAAAAAGGTAACGCATAGACTAGACGCAATCATAAATCAAATGGATACCTTATGTTCTCTATATACTGATTTTCTAGCGTGTAGGGCACTTGCCAAAAACTATGCTTTGTTTTTAATGGAAAGATATTTACAATTGAAAATTAAAGCTATCAAGGCAGGAGTACCTATAGAGATAAAAACCATTGATGATTTCATAAATTGTTGTAAGCATTACAGGTTGAAAGTTCAACGATTGTTATGTGAATTTTATTTGCACAATCTTGTATTAGATGGAGAAACAGAGCAGAACCCTAGCCCTTTTGTGGGTGATGTCCAACTGCAAGCATTTATTTCTTTTGGTGTTAATCAGATAAAGTGGCTTAAAGCCTGCAATGTCTTTGAAAGACAAGAGAATGGATTAGATCTATGGGTGAGGGGTGAACCTAGAGACCCATTGAAATTATGGAATAAACATAGGAGCCTAATGAGAACTCAGGGTGTGATCCAGACATTGGGACCTATTCACACAACAGTCATCCGACAAGGGGTAGAATACTTCTTTACCATCAAAGACCTTGCCATAGCAGCAGCCAAATTCCGATACTAGACATCTAATTGGAATATCCAAAACAGAGAACCATTTAATTATGATAATTTTAAGCTAGCTGCTGACCGCTTGGGTATCTATGGTGACCTCATTTTGAGAGAAGGCCCGTCTTGGTTAGGCTGTAAGTTCTGAAGTCCAGTCATTTGGTATCCTGCACCAGGATATAGAGCCTTATATGAATTGCCTGAAGGTTAGATAGGGAATATTTTTGAATTCTTAGCTAGGAATCATGGTCGTAGACTACCTACTGAGAACCCATCTCCAGCTTCCCTAACTTCCTTGCATGTCAATTACAGTGTTTTCATGAGGGCATGAAAAAGAGTAAGTAGGGGGGTGTGTTGAGCACTAGAGAAGGTATGTAATTGCCACTTATTTTGTTATCTTTTACTTTAATTCATAACTTCTTTACATTATGAAATGGGCTTATGATGAAGTTTAGGAGATTTGTTGGTAACATAAAATGACTAATTATTACCTTTTCCTATGCAGAAGAAGAAGAAAATGGAAGATCGCCATTCCAAGGGAAAAGACAAGATGAAATCAACTGCTGTCCCTTTGATAGGGAACTGCATCCAAACAAGGCAATTTAGATTGGAGCGCATAAGCTAGGAAAAGGAAGAGGAGATACCAAATCGGCGCAAGAGAACGAAGAGATAATTGAGAAATAACGATATGGCGAATCCCTCAGGATCCTTCGATCCTGAGGGATCGCTACCTTAAAGAATATCTGTATCTTTGGTATTTCTGTCTGACTGCTATAAAAAGGGACAACATCGCTAGCCCAAGAGGCGGATTATTATCATCTTATAGAATTCACTGTTGTAACTTAAACTTTGATCATCGACTCTCTTTAAAGAGCGATTATTGTAACTTTGTTTTCATGATTAATATATAAACTTTGTTGTTGTTCCGTCTTTTATTCTGGAGTAATCACAACAGTGTGTCCCTGGAGGCTAAGTGCCCGGCCCTAGTGGATCACTTGCTCCCTATACCATTATTTTCCAATTCCAAGTCATGTGCGTTTTATTTCTTTTATTTACTTCGTTTATTAATTTGTTGTTCCTTATCATTTCATGTATTGGCTCTGTTATATTTCATTCATATTTGAATCAATAAGGTTATCCTTTGCAACTGGAATGTTATGCCGTTCATTCTGAATTTATATCGCATTGTCATTCCTTTACATATTGATATTATTGTATAACATTGTTGTTCCTTTATAGGTTACCATTACTGTTCATTTACAGAGTAACAATGCTGTGTATTTACAGATCGGTACTATTGTCCATTTAACTACAGTTTACCTCTAAGTGTGATCACTGTTCATTGGGATTGCTGTTCCATGGTAACCACAATTGTTGTTTCTTCATAACCGTAATTAATATTTGTTATGACGAAACTCTGATTACTACTTCTCTTAATATAAATGCGTTGTATGTGACATTCAATTTATCTTGCTATGCATTTACATTTCATTCAGGTTGCTATTCAATATTTCGTAAACTTACCTTTGTTCGCTGTTCCATTTTCTGTTTGCTATTCAAATCATTTCTGAGGTAGAGATTGCTACTTAATTCCTTGAGATTACAATTGCCACTTTATTCATTTCTATAGGTTAAAACCTTGTTGTTCAACCTTTTTAAAATAGATTAGCTGTTGTTCCCTTTCCTGTTAACTGAATTATCATTTCAAGTAATTGCTTTGGTGTGAACAAAACAATATGAAACTGTAGTGAACATTGACTATTGCTGTCCAGTTCCCAAATTGACGATCCTCTCCTTGATTTCTTGTCAATTGCATCAGTTTACAAAGCGAAGAGTTATCATCACTGCACCCTTGAATAATGGAGTGTTGTAGTTTCTTAAATGAATGATTTAGTTACAAAGCATTTCAAGTTTTTTCCATTACATTTAGAGTTTGTTTCCAGTATTTATTTACTTTTGCAAGGAGCACTATACTACTAGCATTACTCTTGAGAAGTGACCGCCTCAAACTGAGTACACTCTTTGAGATAACAAATCGTACCTGGATTGATAATTAATGTAGGGTAAATAGAGGTGAAAAGGACCCTTTTACTGCTAGACCCCTGAGTCGTTTAGTTCTAAGGAAAGTATTATTACAAGCTTTACTAAATTACTAACTCTCTGTAATTCCTCTACCAGTTATGGTGGCTAATCAACTAAAATCTCTTTGGTAAAAGGAAAGGTTCAACCAATAACCAAAAATGGGCGTTGGTAGGGTGGCATAAATTGACCATCCCTAAGGCGTATGGTGGATTGGGATTACACGATCCCATCATCATCAACATAACATACGCTATGAAACTTTGTTGGAAATGGGTACATGGAGGCTCCCAAATTTGGGAAGAAATATGGTCACATAAATATTTACCCCTGCAAACTCAAGCAGACTGGTTGCAGTTTGAAGGATATATTAAAGGATCGGGCCTTCCAGACAAGAGGGCATGTGAAGCAAAAGACATTCTAGGAAATAGGAAATGGTAAGATGACTGCATTTTGGGAGGAATCATGACAACAATGCCCAATCATGCAAACAAATGTCCAATTGCATTCAATTAAGGCTCTAACTCAATCAGAAGGTGCTCGTCACATAACCGACTTTTGGAAGGAGAACAAAAAAGATCAAATATTGTGATAATGGAAGACCCAAGATGATTGGAATAACTTGCAGGAACCTACAGCGAGATCTTAAACCTGGAATGAATACAATAAGTTGTTACAAAATCATTTAATTCATATATCCCAAAACTCAAAAGTTTTACGAAGGGGAAATCAATCTTCATGGGCCTTTTCAATCAAAGAAAGTTACACCACGGCAGTGGGTTGTCAAACACATGAGAAATCACCATTATGGAAACACCTATGGAATTGTGGAAGATGGCCTAAAATTTCAACATTCCTTTTCTTATAGTTCGGGGTTGTCTTTTAACATGGGAACACTTAAAAAGCAGGGTTTTGAAGGACCATTGATATGTTTTCTATATTTACAGGAAGATGAGTCAATGACCCATTATTCCTCACATGTCTATTCACAAATAGTTTATGGTGTTTCATTCAGAAAATATTTAGATGCTCAATGCCCCCTTTTTAACATTAAAATCCTTTTTGGAAGCCCGCTTTGAACAAAAAATAAAACACCCTTGGATTGCCAATGCTTAGTACTTAGCTACCGGTTTCTCTCTTTGGGCCCTCTGGAATGAATGAAACCTATGAATGTTTGAAGGAAAACACAAATCCTTTCTAGTTATTCAAGATATTATTATTAATAACATTCAAGAGATGCTAATAGAAAACCCTCTAACCATGGAAGAATATTGTTCTAATGAAACAAACACTCTTATTATGGAAAATTTGGGTATCCAATTGTTAAAAAGGAGTGACAATCCATCTACAAATTTTTCCAATATAACCTCTAGCACCAATTTCTTTATTTCTCCTCCGCAAGATTTCATTGATCTTAGTTTTGATGGTGCCTCTAAAGGAAACCCAAGACAAGTAGGCATCAGGGGTGTCTTCAGGACTCTAAATTCCCAACCACAACATATTTATTCTCACTCTTATGGGATAACTACGAATAACATGGCCAAGTTGAGAGCGCTTGAACGAGGACTCCAAATAGCGGTACAAAAAGGATACAAATTAATCCAAATCCATGAAGATTCGCAACTAGTCATATCAACTATCACAAAGCTACTCCATAGACACTCACCAGACATGGCCATTCATAGTTGGCATTTAAAGATAATGGTGGCGAAAATTCGGGATTTGTTATCCAAGTTTCACTATGTAATTCCCCTACACACATGAAGGGAAGGAAATAAGGTGGCAAACTATCTTGTCAACTGGGGTTTCCAACAAGAAAATCTTGCCATTAGTATTTCATGGGAGGAAAGTAAACAATTGGTCAACTTTGAATGAGATCAGTCAATTTATCTCCCATGAAAAGAAGAGCATGCAACAATCCCCTTCCCGCTGGGGGTGATAGTCGTTGTAAACTCTGCAGTAATGAAGTATCTTCTCTTCGACATGCACACAATACAACACACATATTAAATGTTCATGGTTTCTCTTACCATGCCTGTCCTCCTTTCGAAACGACCTTTGGTGGTTTATGTTAAGTGGTATGGGACCTCCAAGATAATCCTCATGGCTACCGCATGGTTGGGATAGATCACAAGTACAATTTTTCTCATTTTAGTCAATTAAATGCACACCCCTTGAGCATTACATCCTCAAATTCTCTGGATTCGTGACACTTCTTCATTCCCTTTGTCTCTACAACAATGGAGTGTATGACAATGGAGTCCTCCTCTTATGGTGGATTGGCTATCACTTGGGATCTCCTTGACAGGAAAATTTCCTCCATTTATGATTGCATCATGCATTCTTACATTGAACTGTGGAGTCTCAGACCCTTCAGGGACACTTGGGCCATTGACTTGTGGCATCAACAACCCTCTCTTAACTCTCCCTCTTAGGCATTCCATGTAGAAGAGATCATGTAAAGAAACCACGAATTTCGCAGGGTAGCAGAACTCAAGAATTTTGTTTGTAAATGTACATGGTTCTCGTTGTTCTGTGGATTTTGGGTTAGTTCCAAGATGGTGGTTTCACCACTAGGTAGTGGAACTATCTCAAGGTTTTTTCCACATCTGGCTGTCTCCCGCCTCTATGTGCAATCTCCCTATATCTTGTCACTGTCACTCAAATTTGCATCCTAGGTCTTCGGCGGGTGTAATCACTCATGTTCTTCATCTTATTTTTGCATAAGATGTGGTTAGGCCCGATTTTTGAGTTGGTTGTCGTTCTTTCCTCGACTTCTTTGCAAGGCTCCAATCCAACTTATGTCTCCTTCAATTGCTTGGTTCTCATATGTGGGGTTTGGTATTCAGGTACCTTTTCAATTTGGTTTTGAAATAGCCTCTAAGTGCTCGCAGTACCTTACAATCCTCTTCGTTCTTTAGGTCCAGGTTATATTTTTAGTCTACAGCCTTCCTGAACGTATCAAGGTGTTTCACCTACTTGTGTGTCTCGGGGTACATCATCAGTTCCCCATTTTAACAACTCATACATGGTTTTGGGTCTCCCTTAAAAATTATGCTGCCCTACAGTCCTTTAACATCAACCTCTGCTTTCCTGTTTTCAATTGTGTTAGAATTCACATCCACTCTTCGCTCCTCCACTATAATTTCCGCCAATGTTTTTTGTGGTCAGTTGTAGTTGTAGTCTTTGTGTTATGCAGGGTACTCATGTCACCTAGGCAATGACAACCGACTCGTCGAGGAGGCGTTGTAGGGCCTTGCTCATCCAAGCATCGACAACTCTTTGGATGGGAGTCCATCGCCAACTTTTTCAAGGCTGCTTGATTGGTGGTGAGGAAGAAAATTTTGAAGATGGAAGCTAAAGAATTTAGTGATCAACAATACTTTTTGGACTCTGAGATTAGTGGAGGTTGTCTCAAATAGGTTTCGGACCTTGGCAAATTCAGGAAGAGATGCCTTCACTTTTTGCATTCCATCACCCTTCAATGCCAGTTGAATACTTTGTTAAACATGGTCATTATGGATAAACAATTTGATAACTACAAACTCTTTGCAAGACATGAAGATATAAAGCGCATTATGAGAGACATCAGCTACAACTTGGATGATATAGCGATAAGGTTGACTTGGGTGGAAAGATATATTGTTTTAGGTTTTGACATTGAATCAAAAGGCCACTACACAGAGGAAGCAATTATCAATGTAGTCCCTCTCAATTCCATTCATACTAACTATGCCCTACCGAAGAATAATTCCTATGCAGCGAGCTCTCTAGGATCTACAACGATATGTCTATGGTATCTATGTTGTTTACGATTTGTTATACTTTCTAGTATTTATCTCATCTCATCTAAATAACAAGCTTTGTATATGGAGAAAATAAGAAGATCAACCGTGACAATGTCTTCCTAAGTTTACAATAATCCTACTTTTGATTTTTATAACCAAAGTCTTTGGTATCAATATCACTTTCCGTATCTTGAATGCTCAGTAGCAAAACTTCATGTAATCTCCTTGATTCTCGATAATAAAACAAGAAGAATTTTAAAAATAAAAGAAAAGAAAAATATCGAGCATGTCCCTTGAAGTGACAAATTTACATGGTTCTGACCTACGCAGCCTATCACTTTAAAATTCTAATTAATTTTTTTAAGAAATAAATACTTTTACACGATAAAAAGTCCAATTAGAAAATGATATTCAGAATCATCATTCTTTGATCTGCATGTATTCTATGCAACTAGGTAATATTCCTTTTTCGAAAGTAGGTTCATTTTTTTTTCCTATTTTATATTGCAGTAGTCTATAATGCGACTTTTTGAAAGCCTTTCCGGCAGATTTTTCCGGTCAAAATCCGGTAGCAATTCATTGGAATCCTAAGTTTGATAGCTAGTTTCTGCACAATCAATGGCTCCCAGGGGTTTTTCAGGGCGC
>APFE031362660.1:82052-110637 GCA_000404065.3 Pinus taeda
ATTGTATTATTTTGAGTTCGAATTTTATGTTATTACAATTTATTATTCTAATTAACGGTTTCTGGCAAGTTTCCTAACAAATATACAAACACTTCCAAATTTTATAAATGTTAAATAACAATAAACATAGATTTCATCTTATACATTAAGATCTTTAATTATTTTTAGTGCATAAATAATTTTAATTTTTTCCATAATACTTACTTTTTGTTATTATAAAAAGGCCTCAAATCTATCTTATCGTTGTCATCTTATTTTATTTATTCGTGTATACATTTAATAATTTATATATCTTTCTATCCATATTTTTCATCATGCTATGCTATCATTAAACAATGCTAGTGGAATAGTAGTTTTACATATTGTTCTACCATCTTCATCCTTTTGTTATTGTTAAATGGGAAAAAACATGATTGGCTTCCTTGGCATTTAAATATTATTTTATATGAAATTAAATAATTAAAATTATTAAATAAAAAGATAAAATTAAGCTTATTTTATTAACTTTTCATATGCATAATCAAATAAATCATGGTAAGAATCTAATTTATCATATTTATATTATTCTTCTATGCTCATCATTCTATCATTAAATATAGTTAGTGCAAATAATAGTTTTACAAATTGTTTTATCATCTTCATGACTTTTGTCAGTGTGAATGGGAAAAAAGCACGGTTGGTTTCTTTGGCATTCATATATTTATTTTATATGAAATTAAATAATTAAAATATAAAAATATAAATATAAAAAATAAAATTAATTTTATTAATTTTTTTTGTATATATAATTAAATAAAGAGAATAGTTTGTAACATAGTTTTTGTTTTTATCACTAATTAATTGAACAAGGAAGTGTGTTGTGCATTTGATAATTAGTATGAGTTTACATTTCATCTTTATTTGAGAATTTTATTTCGCTTTAGCATAAATTTCTCAATTAGTCGTTTTGTCGCTTATTCATGATTAATTTCACTTTTTATTCTTATTCGAGAATGCTTTTTGCATTTGGAATTTGTCGTTATTGTTGCCTCCACACACCCACAATGAAAGCCATCTTCACATATCTTCTTCCGCTTCTGCACAATTAGTAACCGTTTTGCCTCTTGTTCATAATTATTACCTGTTTTAGTTAAAATAAAATAAAATGAAACTATTTATTGGTAAAAGATAACACCTCTTTAAAAACAAATAAAACTAAAGTTTTGCGTTACTAAACTAATAACAATAATTCGTAACACAATGTGGAAGGAACTCATTATGCAGAGGTGCAGAGCATCTGCACTTCTCCGCGCAATGAACCATCATCTATATTTACCTTACAAAACAAGTTTGAACTAACTGTAATCATGATAATCATCTAAGAAACTGCCAAATGCAAATCATAAATCGGTAAAGGTGAATCGTTAATGTGGGGTTCACATTTAATTCTTCTTATCCCACATTCGCAATATGTCATTATTACTAACTCTACAAACATACAATGAAAGCCACCTTCCAACATCTTATTTCAATTTCACGAAGCTTCGTCTACACAACTAGTCATTTTGTCGTTTATTCATTTTATTAATAATAAAATAAACACGCACAACCACCTTTGCACAATTACTTCTGCACACAATAATGCCCTTAGTTATTGACATTTGAAATTGATATTAATTAATGATTATATGTTATGAAATACATTCCTAAATAAGAATTAAAAAAAACATTTGTATATTTATTATTTTAATAAACTTTGCACAAAAAAATTGTATAAGATCCGTACAAGCACAATCACCTCCACACAACTTCATCCAATCAACTTCTTATGCACTCAATAACGTCATTTGATTAGTTGCACAAATCCTTCCACACAACTACTTCCGTAGTTGCGAAAAACATTCCTAAATAATAATTAAAAAATATACTTGTATATTTACTATTTTAATAAACTTTGCAGAAAGCCTTCGACACATTCTTTTGACCCCATAACAGTTTTCTCTTCACACATTCTGCACACATATCTTGCACTAATGATCATTTTTGAATGAATATAATGGTATGTTGGCCATGGGAGATAGTGATTGCCAGAGAAACGTATTACTGCATGCAATTCCAATTATGCACTCTTAGATGGACGAAATACAAGCGAATTAAATTCCAGGATGCAAGGGAGTTGGTTATTGCATATGCTAGTAAATTGAATAAAGGTTGTGTGTACTGCAATTTTTTTTGTACAAAACCACAATTCATTGAACAAAAGCTTTGTTTAGCGAAGTGCAAAGTCTGCAACCTGTACTGAAGACTTTTGTTGCTATTCTTTTAGTATTAGAACATAATTGATATTTGTTATTCGAAATAACATTTTTTATGCTTATATTATTAATAATATTTTAATTGAGCAACTGTAATTTACAATTTGACACTTTGATTGAATACCTCTTCTTCAATTTCTCTAGCTTCTCCTTGCAATTCCCCAGTTAAAGCAGAGTTTTGTTGATTAAAATTAACAAAGCTAATTAGCAATTCCTTGCTTTCATGTGTACTAAAATCAACTATATCGTTGAATTATGTTGCCTTTGACTATTTCAACTTATCCAATTCAACTGTTAACATTTGTCTTGAAATTAATCCAATGTCACATGTGATATGTGGACCGTTCAGATTTTGCACAATCTGTACGACCTTGGCATATGATTTTTCTCTTTGATTCTCTATGTTTTGATATTCATAAATAATGTTATTCATTTTTCTGATTCTCTGAGACTGTGCAACTTTGAGTTACTTCATTTGCTTAGCATTTGGCAGTTCCTGCCCTCTTTTATCTGCATCAGAAAGCAAGTCAAGTCTCTGGCTGAAAGAAAATAAGTGATTGTTCACAAAATACCTTTCTCCTTCGAGATCACGTTGAATGCACTCAAAAAATGACTTAATTCTTTGTCCCAAACACTATATATCATAAGTTGTTTTCCATGCATGATCAATTATTTTCAATCGTTGGCATATATTTCTAATAATATATGTTTTTATCGCATTAAGGAAATTTATAGATTTAACAAATCTATACAATGTGCCACGAATAGTAACTATCAACATTGCTGCTTGTATTTCCAATGAAGTCATTAGCAAAGGACCCAGATTTAGCTTTACCTTCTCAAACTTCATTTGTTTACTACTACATTCATACTTTTCATTTTTCAATGTGACAGAACCATCATAAAAAATAATAGAATCCTTGGAAATTGGTGTTATTGTTTCCTTTTTTTTTGCAAAACAAACACTAATCCAATCAGGTAGCATAACATTGTCAACTTCTTTGTGCTTCCCATTATGTGATAGCCTGATTATGAATCAATGTCGTATTTGCAATATCTTTGTTCTTGTTTTCTCTTGACGATGAAATCGCATCAGTATCATTTATCCAGTATACATATTGCTTTAGAAAAGTACTCATACCTGGTTGGCCGATGAATTATTCATCATTTATGGTTAGCCCTTTATTTCCATGAGTATCATTTATGCAACGTATAGATTGATCTTGAGAAACACTGATACTTGATTCTTCAATCATATCTTCGACATGTGTAATTAGTTGATGCTTTTTTGTTGATGCATTTTGACATTGTTCGTTTTTCTCTCTAATTTCTGGAAACAAGTTTCTATATCCAATTGTTTCCAAGTGTACGCATAATAAACCCTCCTCATCAAAGGATTTAATTGCTTCAACTTTTCTTAGGTTAAAAGGATTCAAATTCTTTGTGAGCTTTGTAACATGAGTTACAATTTTCACTGTGACCTCTCCAACAATAAACGACAAAGGAATGAATTATTTTGTCTTTTTACTTTCAAATATATTTAGCCAGTCAAGGTATTGCCTACAAACTTTAACAACAAATACTTGTTTATACCAAATTTCAGCAAAGCAATGGCTTACCTTAAAATCCATAAATTTGAATTTGTGTATTACTTTCTCTTTCTTCATGCATACCTTTTCTCCATAGGAAAATTTGTGCTTGTCCAAATATACGATGAGGCTCTTGTCTAATTACCATGTAACTGACTTGCCTTACAAAAACATCTTGAATTAGACAAAAGTTAAAAAAAACACTATTCTTCCACAATATAGGATACCAGAATTGCATTGGTTCTTGATACACATTGAATTTAGGATTACATGGAAAACCGCTAAAGCCATTGCTAGAAATAAAATATATTATGAGATATGCCATCATGAAGAAACTATTCATCTTGGATAAATTGGTTAAATGAGAAGCTAATTCATTATAAATGATATTAGCCTAGTCAAATAAACAATATTTTTTTTATGTGTGATAAAGCATATAAAGAATGAAATTTAGAACACTTGTTGTAGTTTCTTGGCCCATGACACATGCATAAAGGCAACAAAAGTCCATAAACAATTGTTTAAACAAAGAGATTTATAGAACAAAAATATTGTAAGGAACTTGGTAACTTGGCAAAAATAAATCGACACTAACATTAGCCTTAACTACTTTTGAGATAGTGAAACTATTTGCTTTGAATATTGCCAAGCGAATATTAGCCTCTAGTAACTTGAATATTGTCTAAATGTCTTTGCATTCAAAGGCATCCGCTCCGTTTGTAAATAATTGTTCTTGTTTATGAATCAAATTTGTTTGCGCACAAATGAACAATTTCCCTAAAATAAAAAACTTCTAGCACTAATGCAAGATTCACTAATCCACTAGTCCAAATCTTGTTACTATTCTTCTCGTCTGTTGGTAAATTAGTATTACGCTCATATGCAATCAACCAGTGGAAGTTATCATAAACATAACCAAGTAAATTAATGGTATCATTACAAATAACTTCCCTGATTTTTCTGCTAACCATATTCATTTTGTAGCTCAAAACACATTTTGAATCAATAGTGTTGTCAACACCACTAAGCTGTAAAATTTTGTTTTTCAATTTTGTATATATTCACTAGATATTACTTTTGCAAACGCAAAACCGGCTCTGACAATTGCAACTATGAAATATGTTACATGTAACATTTGTCAATAAAAAGTAATTTAAGATACCAAAGCCAACGTTTACGAAAATGAGTGAAAATATACCTTGAAGCTACAAAACCATCTAGTCCATTTATTGCACATCTCATTTTTATGTGACTATAAATTGTTTACAATAATGGCAGCTAGCTCACAGACTATCGATAATATTTCTCACTAAATAAAAGTATGCCAAGTTATGCCTATTACAAAACTACAAGACCACATAGTTGGTGCCTACTACCTAGTCATTATTGTCTTTGAATTATGAATAAGCTAACGCAGAGATTTGAAAAAGCTCAGAGATGCATGCAGTTTGACCAATTATTGCAAATTGCTTTGCTCTCTTATCTACTAACCTAAATAAATGTTGGTTCAAAATTAATGATATTTTTTAAAATGTCCATGTGTATATTTTCTTGTAGATTCAACGACTCATGTAATTTTCTAAAACACAAGAAAATAATCTACTCTACTATCAACAGTGGAAACCAATAGATTGATGAAAACAATAATCAACAAGAGGAAGATAATCAGTAAGTCATAACACAATATTTCTATGGGGAAATCAACTGCTCAAAACCCCGAATATCTATATTGCATTAATCCGGAATCCAATATGAAAATACAATTCTTGTTCTCACTAGAACAATCACAACGCAAGTATAATCAACTCTCTACTTCACAAGCCCGCTCTAGCCAACACTTAGCCAATCCTCCTACCTTCTAAGTCCTTATTTCCTTTCACAATTCCTAAGAGGATCAACCCATATTTAATTGGGAAATCCTTCTTCCAAAACTGCGCAACCAAAACTTAGGTCCATAACTAATTGCATGCATGATCTGTACAACTCAAAAAATCATGCAAATGATAGTACACTGTCCCTGCACTCTAGAATCAACTGGGTATTTCTATAAACTCATCCATGAGTTTCTCTTGAGTGAATATCTAGTTAGCTAGAGTAGCACTGAGGATGCACCAGTGCACCAAATCACTACTACACCTCTACTAGGTCCTCCAACAGTTAGAACTAGTTTAACTGACTATAACTCAGTCAAACTGAGTTAACTAATTACAACTCAAATAAACTCATCCTGGACCCCCAAAAATTTAGGGATCACACATACATGACTACATAAATACTTCCAGCTCAAAATTCCTAAGTTAATTAAGTCAATTAAACTTAATTAACTATTTACAAGTTGCTATGAGAATAGAATTCGATTTTAATTCACAATTTAATTCAAGGAAAAATTAAACTAGAATTTCTTGTTTCCATTTCTCAACTTTCCCTCTCAAAAAGAAAGGGATTATCAAGTACTAATCCAGTGGATCAAAATAATGCTCAAAATTGAAAGTGTGTGCTAGAGCTCAAAACATATATGATTGGATATATCTCGGCGATCTGAATCTAAGGCAACTCATTTCACTCAAATACGACATCAGATTCTCCCAGAAACGTGTTCTTATCATTTTGGGAAAAACTAAAAAAATTGGAAAAAGAGTTGCAGGTATTCCCAATCAGCAATCTGTATAATTGATTGGACCATGACTGGGTAGGTGACTAGTCCTCCATCGGCCAATGATTGGTCGACACTTGGCGTGGTGAAATTTTATTAGTTTATGGTTTGGTGAAGTGGCCCAATGAGGGAGTGCCATGTGGGCCAACCAGTGGCTGCCTCGTGGCCTCCTCATGGTGGCCAAAATTGGGTTGAGGGCCAAACAACACCTCCACAGGAATCAAAATCAAGATGTCATACAAACTAACCAAGGCCCATACCACTATGCCACACTATGTTGCTTGTTATACCATGTGAAACAAATAATTATTAAAGGTTTTTGAATGCTACATTTGGGGGATCCACCCCTGCACCACAGGATCATGGGCAAGGGGCCAAGGGATAGGGCCTAGCCTAACCCATGACCATGGTCATGGCTTGCAGCAGAAATTCCACATTGGAACCTTCGCCGTAACCAATCGCTAATTGGAGCAAAAGTTTGGAAGGGGGCCAACCCCAGGTCATATAAACCCCCACGTGACCATCGTCACAGGAGTATGAGGGCGCTAGCTCGAGGGGGCTAGCTCGAGGGGCCATCCCCAGGTCATGTTAACTCCCATATGTCTAGGAGTGCGACAAATATAGGGTCCAACCCCTAGGGGGTTAGAACAAGGTTTTATGGGGCTGCATGGAACCAAGGGCACACCAATAAAGGGGGCTAAATAATAGCACTAGAATCTTGGCCCCCTAATCGGTCATATAGTTGCCATGTGACCAAATTTCTAGGATTGGGGGCTTAATGGCACCCTTAACGGACCTACAATTTCACTCGCCGAGATGGAATAATGTAATGTTTTGTGTGCTGGTTCCGTATTTGGGGTGCTCAAGCCAAATTTGGCCGAATGTAGGATGGTTAGCTATAAAACTTGGGAAAAGAGAGAAAGAAGCATAAATTTCTCTTTTTTTGGCTAAATGAGGTGCATAAATAACCAAAACAGAGGTTTTTGACTATTCTGGAGCATTGGAGCCATTTTTTCATCATTTTGAGCACAGTAACTTAATGTAAACACATATTTTTGAGCATAATGGAAGAGGCTCAACATTGGAAGCTAGACCAAGAGATGTAGCCCAAGAGAGGGCTGAAATCCTTTATCATTTGTTGCTTCGTGTTTGTTGTTATGGTATTGATGGTTTCTCTATTTTCTACAAAACTGAGTTTTTAAATCATGTTAATGTGTTTAGGAAATTGACGGTATTGATGGTTTCTTTATTTTCTACAAAACTGAGTTTTTAAATCATGTTAATGTGTTTAGGAAATTGACATAAGTGTTAAAAAACTCTAATCATCACACTTGCAAATTCTTTAAAAATATTCAAGTTATCACATTCAGATCAGCTATCCTGATCCTGTCTCTCTAAAACTCGAAATTACATCTTGAAAATGCCTTTGTCAAAATGTCAGCATCCTACTCCTCTGTAGGAATGTACTCCAACAATATAATCCACCTCAATACACAATCTCGAAGATGATGATATCGGATATCAATATGCTTGGATTGATCATGAAAAATTGGACTTTCAGAGAGTTTGATACAACTTTGGTTATCACAATAAATCATAGTTGGATCCATCTGCTGACCAAACCAACCAACCAAAATCTTTCTCATCCATATGGCCTCACATGCTGCTTGAGTTGCAACCATGCACTCTACCTCTACCGAATTGAGTGCAACCGATCTTTGTTTCCTCCTGTACCAAGAAACAATTGTTGAACCAATATTGAAGTTCTCTCTTGATGTGCTCTTCTTGTTAGATGGACTCCCTGCCCAATCTGCATCAGCAAAGCCTTGAAGCTTCACTCCCTCTGTCTATCTATACCACAATCCATACTGAGTAGTGCCTCTGAGGTATCTCAACACATGCTTGGTCACCTTCTAATATATCTTGGTAGGCCTAACTATTCCTTGACTAAGATGGTTAACTGCATAGCACATGTTAGTTCATGTGTTCACCAAATACATGAGTGAACATACAAGCTACATGTAAATGGTAGCTTCCACAACTTCACCCGATGTAGCATCCTCCTTCCTCTAGTTACCTGTTAGAGGAGTCTTCATGGGTTTATTGCTCTCCAGGTGGAACATTTTTAGTATCTAGTTGGTATACTTGCCTCAAGAGACAAAAATTTTCCCATCACCTTGCCATACTTCCATGCCTATAAAGTAATGCATGAGCCTCAATTCCTTGATCTCAAACTCTCTTGCAAGACTTGATCAACTTATCATCACTTGTCAGAATCAAATTGTCGACATATAAAACAATGATCAACAATTTACCTTCCACTACGATGTGGTACAGATTCACATCCACTTCACTTTTGGTGAATCCTAACCTGGTGAAGTAGCTATCAATCCTGGTGTACCAAGCACAGGGTGCTTGATTTAGCCCATACACCACTCGCTTGAGGCGGCACACATGTGAATCATGGTCAAAGGTCTCGAAACCTTCAGGCTACTCAATATACACCTCTTCCTCAATATTTCCATTAAGGAAGGATGTCTTTACATCCATATAATTTATCTTCCAACCCATTTGCACTGATAGTGCTAATATGGATTTGATCGATGGGTACCTTGTAACAGGAGAAAAGTTCTCATCATAGTCAATCCCCTTAACCTATGAAAAGCCATAGACCACAAACCTAGCCTTCTGCTCCTCCACAATACCATCTGCTACTTGCTTTACCTTGTATAGCTATCAAGAGCTCTCCACTAACTTGTCTACCAGTCTTGGGATCACATCCCAAACACTATTACGAACAATGGAATCATACTCCTCTACCATGGCACCAACCCAAACTGGTTGTTGCACTACCTTCTTAAAGGAAGATGGCTCTATCTTAACACATCTTCTCATAAGAGAAATGTATCTAGTGTACCTCTCAGATGACCTCCTTTTCTTGCGCTATGATGTGGGTGCTCCCACATTCTCTATCACATCTTGCAATAATCTATCAGCCTCTCTGGTGCACTTTCTCCCATCTCTGGAAGACTCTACCTAAGTGAATGTCTCCACTCCTGGATCCTCTGCATGTGGTTTCTCCACATCAATCCGAGTCTCCTCAACCTTAGGAGCTAAAAGCTCCTCAACTACATGTAGCTGAAGCTCCCTCTCAAGGGAACATCGCATGGCCTTCTCCTCATCAAATCTAGCATCCCTCGAACCACTGTCATCTCGCTGGTCGTTAGGTACACCTGATAGTTGTGAGGTTTATTAGTGTACCCCATAAATATCCTAAACCCTATTGTTGGTTCAAGCATCTTCTATGCATCTTTGGTCACATGGAAATATACCGATGACCCAAAAATCTTGAAGTGACCAACATCTCGTCTCTTCCCTGAGAAAGCCTCCATTGGTGTACTCATCCCAAGAATCCAATGCGGGCTTCTATTCTGCAAATAACCTGCTATGTTGCATGCCTCAACCCACAAGTGTAGTGGTAGGCCCTAATCATGCAACATCACCCGTGCTTCCCCTACAATTCTTATGTTCTTCCTTTTGACCACCCTATTCTTCTATGGGTTATGGGGTGCTATCAACTCCCGTTTAATCCCTTCTGCCACACATAAGTTCTTAAACTCATTTGAGACATATTCACCACCGTTATTACTCCTAAGAGCTTTAACCTTCTTTCCAAACTCTTTCTCGATCACTGCTTTAAATTCACAAAACTTTGTGAAAGTTTGATCTTTCTTATGCATGAAAAAGATCCAACATTTACGAGAAAAATCATCAACAAATATAACATAATACATGTGTTTTGCCATTTATGCTGTCGAGAATGGTCCACTCACATCTAAATGGAATCACTCTAGAATTTCCTGTGCTCGACTATCTCTATCATGAAAGGGTGCTTTTTAGTGAATTTTCCCAAAGTACACCCCTTGAATGTATCAACTTGATCTAACGTACATTTGGGAAGAGTGGTAGAAATCAGCTGCATGATTTTTAAAGCCCCATGATGCAAGTGACCTAACCACCTGTGCCACAACTCACCGATGTCTTGGCTCTGCACAATTTCTGTATTCGCGCTCAAGGCAACACAATCTTCTACCTCCAACTTGTAGAGGTTCTTCACCCAAATCCTTATCCTCTTTACCCATCCCGTGGCTATGTGACGAAGGAACACGTTTCCTTCACTAAAGATCACATCATAGCCTCTATCCTCCAGCATGGAAATTGATACCAAGATCTTCTTCAACCCGGGAACATACATAACATCTCTCAAGGTGAGAGGAGCACCCAAATCCATCTGAAAGGTAACCATACCCAATCCAGTAGTATTATACCTCCCATCGTCACCCATCTTGATATGCATATGGAGATCCTTCTCCTCCAGGTCACTAAAGAGATCCTTCTTGCCAATCATGTGGAATTATGCTCCACTGTCTATATACCCTACACTAACCATCATTTATGTACCATGCATGCAATGAGGGTAAAGTCCAATTTGAATTGAGAGGCAAGAGCCTCACCCGCAGCTCCTCCCGAGGACTTCTTGAGTGGACAATTGGTAGAAAAATGTCCTAGCTCGTGACAATGAAAGCACTTGATTTTCGACATGTCCTTCTTCTTGCCTCCATGACAAGAATTCGATTTGGAATGGGATGCCTTCCTCTTCCCTTTATTTTCCTTACCCACTAAGGCACAATTTTCCTCATCATCAGTCTTTGATGATGAACCATCTCTGGTGTTCCTTCTGATCTCTTCGTGCATCAAATATGACCACAATAATTCCCAATCTGGTAGCTTCTCCCTCTCATTGGTAGAGTCCTGATACCTATGCCAACTCTTGTGGAGTCCTAGAAGAGCTAGGCTCACCATATCATCCTAGGCAATGGTAATCCCAACACTTCCAAGCTCATCTCAACAATGAGTGAACTTGGTCAAGTATTTCTGAATTGAGTCGCCCTTCTGCATCTTGATCTTTCTGAGTTTGACCTTTAGTGCCAAATTCCTATGGTCACTGCTATTCTGAAACAGGTCTGTCAATGTCTTCCACTTTGAGTATGGAGTTTCCTTGCCATGGAGACTCGAGACAATGTGGTCTGAACTCCCTCATGAATAATCTACCTCAACTTTTCCACACATTTCTTCAATTCCACCAAATCATTTGCATCTGATGCTAGTGGCTTAGGAATGTCTTGATCAATGAATTCCTTGAGGCCATTGTCCTCCAACATTGCTTCCATCATGTCCTTCTATGCTATGTAATTCGAGTTGCATTCTAAGGAATACTTGAATCTCAAATCCTAGAAAGCCATTTGCCGATCCTAAAGTATGAATTGTGAATTCAAATTTCACCTATAGCCCCAAACTCAAAATCTCCTCTAGTATATTGTCTTCAGCTCCGATACCATGTAGATTTTCCTGTAGATTCAACATCTTATGTAATTTTCTAAAACATAAGACAAGAATCTACTCGAATTACAATAGTGGAAACCAATAGATTGATGAAAACAATAATCAACAAGAGGAAGATAATCAATAACTCATAACACAATATTTCTTTGAGGAAAGAAACTGCTCAAAATCCCAACTATCTATATTGCATTAATTAGAAATCCAATATGAAAATAAAATGCTTGTTCTCACTAGAACAATACCAACACAAGTATAATCATCTCTCTACTTCACAAGCCCACTCTGGCCAACACTTAGCCAAATATGCTTCCTGATAAGCCCCTATTTCCTTGCGCAATTCCTAAGAGGATCAAACCATATTTAATTGGGAAATATTTCTTCCAAAACTGCACAATCCAAACTTAGGTCCATAATTGATTGCATGCATGAACTGTACAACTCAGAAAATCATACAACTGATAGTACACTATCCTTGCACTCTAGACTCAACTGGGTCTTTCTCTGAACCGACATGCATGTGTTTCTCTTGAGTGCATCTCTAGTTAGCTGAAGTAGCACTAAGGATGCACCAGTGAACCAACTCACTATTAAACCCCTACGAGTTTCTCTAATAATTAGAACTAGTTTAAATGAATATAACTCAATCAAACTGAGTTATTTACAAAGTTTAGTATTGGACGGTGGAAATTTTAAATGCATCTCTTAGATAAATATAATCATAGAATTCATTAAATATTCATCACACACAATATCATTCACATGAGTATATGCATTTCTCATATTCAAACTTACAATCGTTAAAGTATTTTCACTTGCTATCGACTTCTCTATGTACCATGATTTCCATGGTGCTTTAGTTCTAAAGCATTTCTTTTCTTCTACTACTTATTTACAAAATAAGTTTTTGCGTTAGTTTTTGAAGAAGATACAATGATTCCATAATTCTAACACATGACAGTGTTATGTAAACTATTCCAAGTATGGATATGCCACTTGGATTAAATGCAAGCCAATTTAACGTTAAGCCTGCGTTTGTTGAATTGTTCTAGAAAAAGCTAGTCATATTGGAAATTGTTTGTGCACTATAGGATCAAAGCTCTTGCTATTACATGTCAATGGTTTTGAAGCAAGAAATATTGGAGTCCAATTAGATGAAACATTTTCATCATACAATTCACGATACTTGTTTCTTTGAAGTTTGTCGATATCCGGATTTACAAAATCTATCCATAGCACGTCAACATTATTTCCATTTTCATATATATTTTTCATATTCCATCAGTGCCATTGACAAGACCATCTTCTCAATTATAGTTCTTTGCATATAGCTCAACAAGAACATTGCATTTGATAAGGATTCTCAATGGTGATCTCATTGTCTTCTCATATGCAACAAATCCTATTTCCTTACTGTAATATTTGTCAATTGCATCAAGAACTATTAGCTCTTCATTTCCAGATGACAACATTTTTTCATTATGCTTCTATACATCCCTATTTCTGTAAACTAGATATGGAAACAATGGATCCATTGGAGCATGTATATAGCACTTATTGTTTATATATTTTATGTCATCATCAAATTGTTGATTCACTCACATTTTATTAAGGATTTCAACAAACATGTTATCTTTTTAATGCATTGTTGTATGCAATTCATAGTATTTGACTTTCTCTTTCTACAAATCATATAATAGTTTTTCACTTGCTAAAAGTGGTTGCTCAAAAATCAAAGAATCTTTGATTGGCTACACTTGGAATGAGTCACCTGAAAATATTACATCAATATTTCCAAAATAAGCCAACAGAGTACACTTAATTTCACGTAAGTGTTTGTCAATGTGGAATAATAATGTTTAACCTATCAAAGGTACCTTATCAATCAACATAACATGAAGCTTCTCACAATGCTTTATCAATGTGTCTAGTTTCTCATCTTTAAGCAAAAATATATTATGATTTGTTAAATGGTAAATAGAATGCATAATGCAATGTTATACCATCTTCACACGACATTAATGACAAATACATAGGCCTAAAATGAGGGAAAGTTAGATCCATGAAATATTCACATTGCTACAACAACTATGTAAATATAGAGTTAGAGATTAGAACCATAATTCGCCAAGTTTATTAGCGAGTAAAATATAGATTTAAGTTTATGGAGCATGATTATGGATCTGGAAAGTAAGAGCTCAGTACATCTTTAGCTAGAATAGTTGGTGCTATTGAATTTCTAATTGATTTCGTCTAAAAGCATGCTAAAACGATTCAATCTAAAGCATGTTTCCATTTTAACCTTCTAAATAGAAAATGGCAATACTAGACTTGAAGATGCAGTGACTGAAATTAGCAATCGAAACGTTGAGTTTTCATTTGGATAACCCATCTCCTGAAAATGTCTCATCCCACACAGTAAAAGCTCAGCACAATAAAAGCTTCACACAAAGAAACATAGGAATATTAATTATCATGTTCTCCCACACATATCCCGTTTTATGAATGAGAGAGAAGGTGTGTAGTCATTGAATTGAATATCGAGATGACTTGTATTTACTTGTAGCTCTATTTTCTATTAATCAAAGGACCAACATTGGGACGATGAAAATTTTGGATGGTGACTTTATCTTTGTAGCATGTTCCAGACAGAAACATAGTGGAAGGCAATGATTTCTAGTGAAATGAGACTGCAAACATTTGAAATAGCTAGTATAATGAGGGAAAAAATGATATTTATATTGATAGAAAAAATAGTGGGACATGTAGCATTTTCTTTTTACAATTGTGTTTAATAGCTTGGAGTATTGTTCTAGCTTCTGTTCCCTTACATAAATTGTTATCTGCGAAGCTAAGCTTGTACAATAGCAGTAGTGAAAATATATATAAGTTAGAAAATACTACAGGCTTCTAAATTGATTCACCTTTGCTTAATTCATGTTCGCATTTGGCAGTTTCTTAGGTGATTATCATGATTGCAGTTAGTTTGAACTTGTTTGGTATGGTAAATTTATGTTTCTTATGACACATATAAATTTGCTATTAAATCAATGGATTTTTATTAGCTATGGTTTGACGCACAATATTGTAAGGTTTTTGTTCATCAAGATTTTCTCTATAATACTCTAAAATACTTTAGAAGCTTTGGTTTGCTCTACAATACTCTGCAAGCTTTTCTCTACAATATTGGGAGAAAATAGTGTGTCATCTTATTTGTAAATCAAATTTGCTTCGGTTTTACAAAGTAGTGGGGAGCAACTGTCAAGTCGATTCGTCATAGAAGGTAAATTTACTATTTGTAGCTATTATTGATAGTTTTACGAGTCTCTAAATTTGACCAAAAGTAACTCGAAGTTACAACTGTTAACTTTTAGTAATCGAATTATTTTTGCGTCTACAAAAATCAACACTATCAACAAAGTTTGGTTGGGAACCCAATTCAATATATATGAAAAAAATGTTTACCACTTTGCAGTGTTATCCGACTTGCAATTATTTCAAAGCATTAAAATATTAAATATAAAATCATGATTTTCAAAGCATTGAAATATTAATATTCACATGTATTTTCAAAATTAATACAAAATGCAAAGCTTTCAAGCTTTCGTTATGATTTTAAAAGCATTAAAATATTGATATTAACATATAATGTGTTACTAACTGAGTTAATCGACATAATGGGAAGGTCCATTCAAATTTAAAACTGCAATACGTCTAATGTTGATGCTTACTAATAGTCTAATGTTCATATTTGTTTAATATTAGCCTAATGTCTATACGATGCTAGTGTGGAGTGTGCAAGTAGAGTCCAAAGTTTTGTTGTACAAAGCATTCGTGTGGCTTTTGTTACCTTTGCATACAACTTTTATGTGAAAAATCAGAGGCTTAAATTATGCAATGGGACAATGCTCAAGCATAAGCACAAATTTCAGTGAACACCTTTTGCTAACTGTGTACAGTTTCTGTACTCCAACAAAATCAATCTCTTCTACACAAAAAACTTTGCTAAGAAATTGATTAAAGGTTGTGCTCTTCCCACAATGAAAGCTTTGTTTATGGTTATCTTTGTGTAAATAGGCATATGAGTCAAATTGTAGATGAAGTCCGTTGTGCAAAGGAAGATTTCAAGATTTCATTGCGTAACCTCTGTTTTCCACACAATGAAAAATTCTCGTACAAGGAGTGTTGTTTGTAGAAGGCTCCACCACTAATTAATCTGTTAAATACTACGTAATGCAACACAAGAACATTCGAAATCGAAATCGCATAAAATTGATATATTGCTTTCATTTCAAAATACAACAATTCTTTTTATCATGCACAATAGGCAAACCTAAAAAAGGCATGATGAAAGCATCTGCGGAATTTGTGTGGAATGATGGAAGTGTAGAGGGATCTTTTAATTGTAACATGTTTTGATATTAGTAGATTGTGCATAAGGGAAGTGCTTATTTTATTATTAATAGATTTTTTAGAATGCGAAAGTGCATACAATAAAAGATTGGAAGAGTTTTGCACATAATGGATTGTGTTATTCGAAGGTAGTGTGTGCTTAGAATAAATGCATTGCCCAACGTTTATTTCAGAACAAATGCTTTCTGCACATGATACCTAGGACCCACATTTATTAATATGAGTTTCAAATGTCAATGAATGACGAAAGGGCGTTGTTGAGTCTAGAAGCAATTGTGTGGATGAAGTTGTGCAAAGGTGGTTGTGCGTGAGAAATTTTTGCACATAAATGTTTTTTCTATGTAGTTTTTGCACATATGCATTTTGTTATGTTGAAGGTATACAAAAATCATTTTTCTAGATTTTATGTTTTGGTGCTTATGTGTTTTTTTGAATGTGTGAGTAGGTGTGTAGTCGGTGAATTGAATGATGAGATGACTTATATTTACCTACAACTCTATTTTCTATTAATCAAAGGATAAGCATTAGGATGATGAAAAATGTGGATGGTAGCTTTATCTTTGTAGCATGTTTCAGATGCAAGATAGTGGCAGGTGGTGACTTAATATCAATTTCAAATTTCAATGACTGAGGGCATTACTGAGTGCAGAAGTAGTTGTGTAGAGGTGGTTGTGTGTGTGCATAGGTTACGTAGAGAATAAATGCATGTGCAAAGGTTATGTAGAGAACAAATGCATGTGCAAAATTTATGCGGAATGAGGGAAGTGTAGGGTGATCTTTTAATTGTAATGCATTTTGATATTAGTAGATTGTGCGGAAGTGCATACAATGAAATCTTGAGAGATTTTTGTACACAATGGATTGTGTTGTTAGGAGGTTACATATGCAAAGTACAAATGCTTTGTCCAATGTGTATGTCAGAACAAATTCTTCCTGCCCACAATGTCTAGGACCCATGTTTATTAAAATAAGTTTCAAATGTGATGAAAGGGCATTGTTAAGTCAAAAGTGGTTGTGTAGATAAAGCGGTGCAAAGGTGGTTGTGAGTGAGAACGTTTTGCGCATAAATGGATTTTGTTTGCAGTTTTGCACATATGAATTTGTATTATGTTGAAATTATATGAAAATCATGTTTCTAGATTTGAAGTTTTGGTTCTTATGTGGTTTTATAAATGTGTGAGCAGGTGTGTAGTTAGTGAATTGAATGCTAGGATGACTTTTATTTACCTGCAACTCTTTTCTCTATTAATCAGAGGGCAGACATCGGGAAGATGAAAAATTTGGATGGCAGATTTATCCTTGTAGCTTGTTTCAGACACAAAATAATGGTAGGTGGTGATTTAATATCAGTTCCAAATGTTAATGACTAAGGTGGAAGTAGTTGTGCGAACAAATTTGTGCGGAGGTTATGCGGAAAACAAGTGCATGTGCAGAATTTGTGTTGAATGAGGGAAGTGTAGGGCGATCTTTTAATTGTAATGCATTTTGATATTAGTAGATTGTGCGAGAATGTGTACAATGAAAGCTCAAGAGATGTTTGCACACAATGGACTATGTTGTTCAGAGATAACACGTGTGGAGAACAAATTCTTTGTCCAATTTTTATATTGGAATGAATGCTTCCTTCCCACGATATATGGGACCCACATTTATTAATATCAGTTTCAAATGTCAATGATTGACATAAGGGCGTTGTTGAGTGTGGAAGGGGTTGTGTAGACGAAGTTGTGCAGAAGTGGTTGTTTGTAATAACGTTTTGCACATAAATGGATTTGCTTTGCAGTTTTGCACGAAAATATCCACATAAAGCTCTTCACACAGTAAAATATTTCCACACAACCACTTTCCTACGCACTTTCTCCACACATCCACCTCTGCACAGGTGTCCTTCGGCTAACATTATCTGCATAGTCACCTCTGCATAGACTTTTACGCGCAACCTCTTCCATTTTCTATAAGCAAAACTCTTCACACAAAGATTCTTGTTAGCATGAAGTCTTTGGTTTAGGTTGTCAATGGGTGTGGATAATGTAGCGATGGAAAATAAGAGAATTCTCAGTATGAGTAGGTATGATATATAGCATAGTTAAAAGAGGCTAAAACATGGGTTTTCTTACTATAAGTATTGAGATTGTAACTGTTCTAAAAGAGAAGATTAATGCTTCAAATTATGATTCAATTTAACCATATTAATTAATAGCTTAATATTATTGCTTATGGGTGATGATAAAATACACATTACTATACTTTTTAATTAGTTTTATTACAATAATCTGGATCATTATAAAAATTGAATCATTGTACATAAAATTGATATGCGGAAGTCAACAAAATGAACTGAAATTGCATTGAACTTTTGCACAATGGAAATGCAGATGTGGAGGAATATGCCATGTAGGGGCCACCATTCAAAACTCATCTTGGGAATATCGAGTTGAATTCAAGCTCTTAAATGTTTAATTGTTTCAAGCTTGGAGAACTCCCAAAACAATGATTTTGTTTTAGATCCATAAATTCAAGTCCTTGCCACATTAAATGTTGTTAGCTCCCATAGTAAATGCCACAACTGACCAAAATAAATGAAAATAGAAAGAGCATTGTATCCTGCAAATTCAAGGCCATTTCTATACTCCCAGCTACATATTACATGCATGACGTCACCCTCCTACAGACCAACTAGAACCCACTAGACTACCCAACAACTTTTCACCGACATAATATGTTTTCCCTATGACATTGTGTTTGTCCTAGAAAAATGTATAGAGAATGAAAAGAATGGGATTTTGGTAATGGAATAACTGATCACTTTTATTGAATTTTTTCTTGAATTAAGCATATGTGAAGAAATGCAGAGAAATTCCATTATGCGGAGGAAGCTTTCAAGCAACCACATGTTTATTACCAATATTTTAGTATTAAATAATATATATTTGTAGTTGGAAACATTTTAGCTATAAATACGTATTCTTGAATATTACTACTCAATTGACTAAAGGTTGAATTGTTCTGGAACGTAAAGAACTTGTAATCACATCAAATTTGAATTTAAGTAAAACATATATGATTTAAAGTAACAAATTTTACAATAGTATTTTCCAGATAAAGATTAGGCAAGTTAGTACTATCCACATTGATAATGATTACTAGTTAGTGGATACCATTAAAATAGAAAATAGTTATATGTCACTTCAAAACTTAGATGTCAATTCATGATTTATATGACTTATTGCCTCAGCATATTATATATATTCTTGATGCATGTAAAAGAAAATTTTCAATGTTCATTTTGTTCTATACTAGTTAGTAGGTTATAGGCAATTAATTTGCTTTGTTGTGAAACTGTTAAGTGTTTTAAGGTTTTTCTTTATAATTTGTCTATTGTTTTTTGCATTTGTTACTAATAACGAAGAAATGGCGTAAAGAAACAATGGCAATGGCACAAAGGAAGATGTACATTTAGGGAGCGAAGATACCTTAATGCTAATCCAAGACATCTTAATGCTTAACAAAGATATTTTAATGCTAATGGATAAAATACTTTAACTTCAGCAAATGCTTAGGCGTCTAGAAGATGTACTAGATACCGTAAGAACATTTTCAGAAGAGCTATTACAAAACATGAATAAATGAATCAATTAATATGTATAGACAGTGATTAATTAGTAAATAAATTACTACCAATTTTTGCTATTTGATAAAGTATTGTATTATTCTCGACAAAGTTAAAGAAAAAAACTTATCGGGCTACTCTGGATTACATATCTATGTATAAATGCAATATTTTTTATAATTTATATCTTAATATTGGTTATTCATTCTATAAATTTGTTTCAACTTTGTATGACAATGACTTATTTAGATATATTTTTAAATATTGTATGAAATAACTGTTTAAATAGAAAAAAATACTGGATTCATCGACACTGTAAACAAAGTAAACCATGATTGTAAAGTAATGTCACCAAAATTGTAACGTAACCAACTTGCAATATTTCTTGAGTAGTTATAAAGATTGAAAATTTGATAAATCAAGAAAGCAATGTAAGAAATGAGACTGCAAAAAAGGCCAAAAATGACATAGCATGGTACAAAACATAGAGCTGGAAAAAAAATAGTTCTTTTGATTATGTTTATGTATAATGTCATTCTAGCATCTGCGTTGGTAGAAAAAACCATCTTGTTTGCTATGATGATTACATTGTTAATCTTGTTCCCATGAATGTAGTATATTGATTGATAATGTGAAATCATATCTCAAATATCGAGTAAAAAGAAAGAGTTGTTAAAAAAAAAAACCTAAATTAGAAACTTTGAGGCAATGCTAGGATGCCTCACAATGTAAGGAACGAGCATTGTGTTGTTACCAAATTTCTTAACAAAGTCAAAAAAGAAATTTGTCATTGTATATGTATAACTATGTTTTGATGGTCTATCGTAAATGTACCATGTGTCTCGAAGTTTCTCAATATTTTAATAACATTTGTTTTGTCTGCAGAATATTGGTCATAGGAAATTTATTGTAGGGTAGGTAATACTCTTTCCAATTGGACACCCCCCTAGAATACACAATTTTTTAGTCCTAACACTTGCATGGACAATGTAATTTAAGTGATGAAAATAAAAAAAATGAGAGTCTTGCTTGCAAGTGATGGAATAAACATACTTTTGCTCATAGTTCTAGTAGTTGTAATTGGAGCACTGCATTTGGCACATATCGTTTTGAATGGGTTCGTTTATATGCTAACTAGTCTCAGGTATCCTTTAAAATGTTATCAAATTGGTATAAAAAATAGATGCTTAGTAACATGAAATTAAATGTCTTTTTTTTTTTTCTTGTTCTTTATCCATGTCTATTGAAACAATATGATATAACTTACTGTTCATACTCTACTTGGCGAGGAAAGCAAGGCTCTTAGACTGTCGAATTTCTTTCCCATGTTCAATGCACATATAAATAGTGATTGTGAAGTACAAAAACTCTTTCTTGTTTTTGACTATATTTTTTAGCAAGATCAACGGAAAAACATTTTGTTGCAAACCTCTTTGAATTGAAACACATGTTGGAAGAAGTTTATCATGTACTTGAACTTGTTACATATGCAACACTTGTAAAACAATACATGAAAATCATACAATAGATGAATAATGTTTTTTCCGTGAACATTGGGATATACAGATCTACACATATGTACCTTGCTTTTTATTTCAATGAAAATTGGATTTTTTGGTGGGGAAGTGTTGAGTCTTGAAAATGTCATTCATTTCCATTACACTTTCAATATTATGTCCATTATATCACCTCCATTTCACCTCCATTTCACTACTATGTCACCACATTCATCCCACTTTCATTATCATTGGGCCACATTTATGTTTTTCCAAACTTTATTAATTCTAAGCCTTTTAAGTGAATTTGTGTTAAAAATTAGAAAATAATGTGCATATGCTTATACCTAACAAATGGGTTGAGATTGTTGACATGTGTAGGTTGAAAGGAGGCTTCTAGAAGACCCTTATGTGGCACTCTAAGGCCAAATTCGAATTTGAGTGGAAAGAATCATGGGATTATGAGGATATGTGTCACATCTCCTAATTGTATTGTAACTCTAAGAAGACATGTGTCTTATCAGTTCCTATTTTGATTAGGACTCTAGAGGTAGAGGGAGAGATTCATGGACTCCCATTAATGAGATGGCTTCTCATCTTTTTGTATAAATAGGAGATCTCTCTCCTTCATTTGCTAGTTCTTAAGTCTTAGCTTGTTAGCTTGTGAGATGGTCTTTGGAAAGCTTTGGAGAGCTTTGTTGTACTTTGTGATTTTGAAGAATTTGAATAAAGCTTTGATGTTCTCAACATGGAAGGAGATGTGAAGTAGATGTCATGGAGCACATTAGAATGTAAGGTAGAGTAGATTTCATTTTCTAATTTTAATTTGATTTCATTATGTCATTTGATTGCTTTGAAGTTCGATAGTTTAGATTTTGCATTCATGCAATTTTAATTCATGTAAGTGTGTTCAACCGGTTGATTGTAGATTAGTTTTTCTTTACATGTTTTTACATCAAATAGTGACATGAGATTTACCTCTATGTTGACTTTGCTTTTCTTAGTTTTTTTAATTCCAGTTCTGTTTTGATTTCAATCTTCTTTACTTACTTTATTAGTTAGTTTAGAAATCAACTTGCTCATATCATTGACGGTTACCTTCGAAAGCCATAGCTAGACTACTAGCGAGGGATTGAATCATGAATGTGTAATTTGATTTTAGTTTTAATTTTCTACAAATAGATATTAAATTGCTCATATCATTGATAGTTACCTCCGAAAGCCATAGCTAGACTATTGGCGAGGGATTGAATCATGGATGTGTAATTTGATTTTAGTTTTACTTTTCTGCAATTAGATATTAAATTGCGCATATCATTTGACAGTTACCTCCGAAAGCCATAGCTGGACTACTGGCGAGGGATTGAATTATGGATGTGTAATTTGATTTTAGTTTTAATTTTCTGCAATTAGATATCAGATTGCTCATGACATTGATGATTACCTCTGAAAGCCATAGCTGGACTACTGGAGAGGGATCGAATCATGAATGTGTAATTTGATTTTAGTTTTACTTTCCTTGCAATTTTTGATTTGTTTGAGTGCAATAGATTAACTTTTATTTCCGTATTTAGACGAGCAGCAGAGATAGTGATTTCATGATCAATATTTCATCTTTTGTTTGATTGAAGTAGCTGCATACTTACACTTTTGTTTAAGTACTAATTCCATCAATAACATGTTTTGAGATCTTTTGAAAGTGCAAAGTTTTTGGAAGTTACCATTAGGGACATAGACCTTGTCTTGAAATCTACATCCATACTTGACCTTTAAAAGTATTCTTAAGACCTTAGAATAGGATTTCCATTTGCATTAGACACTTTAGGAGATCAACAAGAACAAAACCCCAAAACAAAATAAAATCTATAAAACAAAGAAGTGAGAAAAAGGTTAACTAAGCACATATGGTGCACCACACTTCATCAGTTTACGATACCCGGATTGATAATTTATGTCGAGCAATTTAAAACGTTAAATTGACTAGATAGGAAGAAAAACAAAAAGATGGAAAATAACTTCATAATAATAACACTTTGAAATAAAACACAACTTACTATAGCCCTGTCATATTCTCCATTTTTGTCTTTGATTTCCAGTATATATTGCATTACTGTCTACATTATCTTAATTTCAATAGCTGTGTTGTGCCCACAGGAAATGCATCACCATTATGCGACAAATTTGCAATTGTGATGTTTAGAAAAAACTGGTACTATACACAAATAGGACAAATGTTTTCTACACTTCTAAAACTATTTAGAAAAATAGTTTTCTCACAATCATCACTATCGTATTTGTGCTTTGGAATAATTTCGAAATCTTTAATAGAATCACCAACATTTTGAACAGGCTTTGACTTAGGTTGTTCGGTTTACGATGTTGGCATAAGCAATGCTATTGCCATTTTCACTCTCTTATTTGAAAATTCTACATGGAATATTGCTTTTGACTTATTTTTTTTGTCCAGAAATGTTCGATATGTAACCCTTGACAAAGCAATGAAAATTATTTTCAGTTATATTCTTACGGATATCTTTGATCAACAATGGTGTAGACTTGACCTCTTTTTTCCTAGTCATGAGAATTGAATGGAAATAAGCTCTTTGTTTTTTTATAAGAAAAAAGGAGAGAAACCAATAGAAAGACAAAGGAGAAAAAATAAGAGAAAAAGAAAGGTATAAGAAATCTTATAGAGAGTTAATTGAACATGTGAAGAAGCACATATTTGCATATTTTTCTTCACTAGATTCTGTTACTTTTTTTGTCTATTGCGATATAGGTTTCTGTTGTACCGTTCATTGTTATCTCTACAATGTTGTCGATCTGTACTGTGACATCATTCGAATTCGATAACTTTTGTCTGGTCACAAATATAACACTGAAATCACTGCTTAAAAGGACATTATAATTGAAACAAAGTAAGAACTATTTAATGAAATGATATCTATTTAATGAAAACAGAATAAGATAAAGCAACACCATTACTAGTGTATACAGATTCTAGTTAGGTTTTTGTTTTAGAAAATACAAAAGTTTTATAAAAATGTTCAAACTAATTTTTTCCTTATAATCATTGTCTTGGATCTGAATCTCTAAGTTTCATATGTTTCTTGAAAACTTAAAAAGATTTACTTTTAGTTATAATAAATTATAAAATATGGCCCAAAAGTGGTGGGAGAAAAAAAAAACATAGTTGCACTATGTAATGCTAATATAATCAAAATACAATAAATAAAACAAAAACATGCCTCTTAGAAGAGTTATGATGTTTCTTAATGGTATCTGTTATGCTTGTATTCATTTCCTCTGCTATGACAATATGCGTTATTTCAAATATACAAAAATAAGAAAAATAATAGTTTCTAATTCCATAACACATAAGTACTTCAGAAATATCATATGAAATAGTATTTGAACTTTGTATATCATTTCCATAGCATTGTTGTATAAACATTCTTAGTACTTTCATATAGAACTAATAGTACATTGTTAACCTGTCAATATTGCTACACGTTTTTCACTTTTGTTCTAAATGATCGTCACTCAGAGTGTGCAACTATAAGAACAATAATGTACAACCTAGACAAGGATTCTATTTGTAACTAGCATCTCCGAAAACTAATTTGATATGAGTTTGTAAAGTGTATGCTAAAACAATTACATGATGAACACCTGACGAATGCTTCTACAAACAATGCAACCAAAATTAGTCACTAGTATTGTGACATTGGCATATAAATATTAAACATATGTATTAGATACTTAACAAAGTTGGACTGGTAGATAACAAAAATTGTAGTAGTAGTAATAATAATAATAATAATAAGTAATTGAAAGTTAATGTATTTTGACTACAATTGTTTAAGTTTAATGCCTTCCTTTAAAAAAAGGGAAAAGAATCAATGCCACCTGCTCCTAAATGCTTAATGTTTTTACAAGGTTTGAAATAAATGATTGATTAGTAAATATGATTAATTTCATCAATTAAATGAGACATTATATCTATAGTTTCAATAACAACATTACCACTGTGGAAATTTGTAAAAGAAATAATTGTCTATTACTTAGCTCCATAGTCGACGCTAAGAAATAAACCTTAATTAATTAATTAAGGCAGTATGGGATCAGGGTTTCGTCATTTTTTAGAAATGTTTTATTCTCATAATCATCTCCACAATCTCTCATTATTCCCACCTCCACACGTCCACACTCCACACAATGAAATTTATCTCTGCACAGTGTCCTCCGCACAATTTTCTTCGTATATGCTTGCCTCACACAACTTCTTCCTCACATGCTTCCTTTGGATAGCTTACTCTGCAGACACTTATTTCATTTAAGTTGTGAGTTGCATCAGAGGCTATGCACTGCAATAACTAAATTTAATCATAAGATACCTTTGTAAAAGGTTTTCTTTATATATATATATATATATAACTTTAGGGAACGAGTTCTCTGTGTTTTAGGGTTAATTGTCATGGTAGATTATTTTTAGTCGTTGTGGTGAATGTTTTTGGGTAAATAATGTTTATCTTCATATTTCTAAACATTTATTTGTTTATTCTTGTGTGTTGAAGTTTTTTCTGCATAGCCTCCACACATTCACAAAGACCTCCACATATCTTCATCCACACAACCACTTCCAGACTCAACAACGCTCTTCTATCAGTCATTGAAATTTGAAATTGAGATTAATAAATGTGGGTCCTAGATATCATGGGCACGAAGAATTCGTTGTGAAATATGTTCCTAAATAAGAACTAAAGAATATATTTTTATATTTATTATTTTAATAGGTGTTGCATAAAGTATTTATTCTCTGCACATACTACCTTCAAACATCTATTATCCCTCTGTACCTCCCTCTTTTTGCACAAATTTCACACATGCATTTGTTCTGTGCATAACCTTTGTAGACTCACAACCACATCCGCACATCTACTTCCACACTCAATAACACCCTTATTCATTGGCATTCAAATGATACTAATTAATGATCATATGTTGTGAAATACGTCCCTAAATAAAAATTAAAAAAAGGATTTGTATATTTATTATTTTAATAAACTTTGTACCAAACGTCTACATAACATCCACACACTTACAACCACTTCCGAATGAATTTGTTCATACAAGTACCTTTGCACCCAAGAAGGCCCTTTAACTAGTTATTGACATTCGAAACTCTACGCATGCTACATCCAAACAACCAACTCAGCATAACCACCATCACATAACTCCTTTCGCACAACTAATTTCGTACTTGCAAAAAATGTTCCTAAATAAGAATTAAAAAAAAGACTTGTATATTAATTATTTTAATAAACCCTTCACAAAGCCTTTCGCACATTATTTTAACCACACAACGCTTCTTCTTCACACGAATTGAAAAAGTAGTTTATTTAGCACCCCTTTGTATGAAAAAGAGCCCCATTTCTCCTGCACATACTCAATAATATCAATTGGAGATTTTTCAAAAGCCCCCCACCCCACCTATGGAGAAAAGCCTTCTACTATATCAATTATCACATCATTGACCAGAGCAGTAACATAACACTCCTCCATAACCGCATGTCATACAGATTGAAAACACAATTTATTTAATACTACATAATAAGAGTATGCCCTATAGCGAATTCATTGAGGGGAAAAATACGTTATGAAATAGTAAATAAAATAGAGATTTGCATATTTATTATTTTAATAAACCTTGTGGGGAGCTTTTCTACAATGAAACTTTCACTCTACAAGTAGCTCCACACACTGCGTGTTTTATTTCTCTTAAGACAAGTTGATAATACGATAAAGGTACTTAAATTTTGTTTTTTAATTCCGAACTAGACAATTTCATTCACACTGTCAACAAGGTTTCATTGGGAACCCAATTCAATATATATAAAAAAATGGTTACCACTTTGAAGTGTCATCGGATTTTTCATTATTTCAAAGAATTAAAATATAAAATATAAAATCATGATTTATTTCAAAGCATTGAAATATTACTATTAACGTGTATTTTCAAAATTAATACAAAACGCAAAGATTTCAAGCTTTCGTTATGATTTTGAAAGCATTTAAATATGAATATTAGCGTATAAATTGTTACTAACTGATTTAATCAACAGAGCTAGAAGGTCCATTCAAATTCAAAACCGCAACACGTCTAATGTTCACATTTGTTTACTATTAGCCTAATGTCAATGTAATTCTAGTGCGGATTGTGGAAGTAGAGTCCAAAGTTTTATTGTACAAAGTATTTATGTGGATTTTCTTACCTCTGCATATATATTTTATGTGAAAATGTAGAGGCTTAAATTACACAGTGAGATGACAAATGTCAGCAAACACCTTTCGCAGACTGAGTACAATTTATGCACCCTATCAAAATTAACCTCTCTATGGTTATCTTTATGTAAATATGCATATGTGCTGAACTGCGGATAAAGTCCATTGTGCGGAGGAATCTTTCAAGCTTTCATCGTGCGACCTTTGTACTCCACATAATGGGATCTTCCCATACAAGGAAAGTTGTTCATAGAAGGCTCTACCATTAATTACTTCATTAAAGATTATTAATGCAACACAAGACCAATCATAATCAAAATCAAAATCACATAAAATTGGTATATCACTTTCATTTCAAAATACAACAAAAAACTTTTAGTATGCACAATAGATAGACATGAAAAAAGTGTGATGAAATCCATTATCAGAGTACCTTATTTTGAAAAAAAAAAAAAATATGATGACAATGAACATTATTCATGTTTCATAACAAAATGAAATATTCTCATGTTTCATGTTATTGGAATTTATGTACCTATGACATAATACAAATGCTCAAAGCATAAGTCTATAACATTAAGCAATACAATTACAGTTACAAGAACAATTAGATCTAAGACTTTTGTGATCCATAATGTAGATATAAATCTTTCATATTAATCACATTATTAGGATTTGGTTGATGTTTCGAACCAACTAATGTGGTTCATCCTCAGGACAAGGTGAGAAATCAATTGTTCTATAGGAATAAATAGCATGCATACATCATTACCCAGAGTTAGCCGTTGAAAATTAGCCATTGGTAAATTAGTTAATAAGGTAAGTAACGTATTATTTAAAAATCA
>APFE031362660.1:110657-124501 GCA_000404065.3 Pinus taeda
ATATTATCAATTTATATAATATTATTTGTTAGGGGTAAACTTATTCGAAATAAATAAAAATATAGCCATGTTTAATTATATAGAAATAGAGCTATAGGTTAAGAAATGGTTCTAGAAATAATTTTGTCATAATATAAAATGAAAAAGAGGTTACTTATTATTATTTAAATATAAAGAAGTTATTAGGCATATACATATTTCAATTATATTAATTGACTTAATAATAATAATATTGCAAAAAATAAATGGTAGAGAAGGACTCAACTTTTATATATATTGAGAAAGATGAATGGTCAAGAGGGGAACAAAATAATAACTAATATCTAGAGGGTTACAAAAAAATGAATAATTTAAAAAGAGGGGCTACTAAAGAGATAAGAATAATTTAAAAAGAGGTGCTAAAAATATTTACTATGATAAACAAACAAAATTAAAGAATCTTAATAAGAATAATAGGAGCCTATAAATGATGAAATAGAAGAAAATTAATAGGAAAAAATTATATAAAATATAAAAACCAAAAAGAAATAAAAATGAGAAAGGAGAAGAAAGGGAGGTAGAATCATGAAGAGAGAGCCAAAATCCAATTCTTACTCAATTTCCAACCATCATTCCTATTAAGATTTTTGGAATGTCTCTCAATTTCAATCACTTCCCTAAGCTTCCTGTGGTGGAAGTGATCAACCCTAGCAATGACTTTGGATTCTTTAATGCAGACATGGTGTTTTGATTTCTCTGCATGTTCAACTAGGGATGATGTGTGGGAGCTATTGTGTCTAATGTCGGTAGCATGCTCACAGATTCTCTGTTTAATAGACCTACCTGTTTATCCAATATAGGGAATACCATAGGAGCAGGGAACAAGGTAGACCCCCTTCGTGTCCTTAGGGCCAATAAGGCATTTAACAAATCTAAGAGAATTTTTAAAAGTATTGAGAGGCTTGAAAGAATAAGATACACTAATATTTCTAAGGATATGGGAAATCCTATCCATGGTTCCTTAGATATATAGAAGATGAACCTTAGAGATAGGATAAGCATGAGTAGGTTTAACTCTTGGCGCTTTGCAAGCCTTATGAAAGGCCTTGAGGCTTTGAGATTTGTTATACCATTATTTTTAAAAACCTCAAGAAGAAGTGGCTATCATCAGATATTCTTAGAGCACAGATGGCAAGAGTGCTGAGAACACTGAATTTTCGTGCCGGAAAGTGATGAGAAATAGTATGGAGACACTGTTCCATGTGAGTTTTCTTTCGAAAAACTTGGAAACAAACATAACAAAATCTTAATAATGTGATTAATCCGAAAGACTTATATCTATAACAAGAACGATATCAAGTTTCAAATTTCAATCATCATAGATATGATTGAAAAAAAAAAAAACACATTACAAATGCATAGAATATTGTATTCTAAGCATTAAGAACTTTGACTATTAGTGGGAATCACTTGTATCAGTTAATGAGACCCATTACTAAATATATCTTGAAGTTCATTATTCTATCCGCTAGCCTTAAAAATATCATTTTATCACATTTCTTCACATTTTTTGTTATAATATGCTTAGTAAGAATTGTAAAAGGTGGTTTTCATAGTATGTGGCCTGATGTGATTAAATTGCAGGAAAAGAAGCATTTTTGAGGCATTTACTATGCAAGGGCTTGATGAAGACAATTAGGAGGGAATGTAGGGAGGTTTTTCCATCTCCTTAACTCTCTAACTAAGCTTGAGATCACCAAATCCTCACTCACAAGCTCGAATTCACTGACAACAGAGTAACTCCAAGTGCATGAGAAGCTCAAGGAGGACAAGATCCACAATTTTCGAGATCAAGGAGGAAATCACTCCTATTTTCAAGGGATATGCTATCAACTACCCTTTTGTATAAATAAACGAGCTTAAAGGATCATTAGGATTCAAATTTTTGATTCAGCTAGGTGTAGCTGTTAAGCTTAGAGCTTGACATTGATATTTTTACTTTCATGTGATGTATGAGACTTTTACTTTCTGATAATGAGAAGTTGGTTATTAAGCTTCATCTAAGTTAGTTTTAGAGGGTTGAGACCCTTGGGTATGGGCACAACCCAGAGGTTTGGGTCCCTATTTTGTACTTTTGTTTTGTTCTCAGTTCCAAGCATTTCATAATTTTCTTTCATTGCAGTAGATGTCAAGCTATAAAAACCTGTGATTGCAGGCTTCCCTATCACCTCTCTTGTGGGAGAATGGTTGGAAAGATTTACAATCTTAGTGCAAAAACATTTTGTTTATGATTTCTTGGAAACAAATAGAAGCTAGTTGTCCTTCTTCGTATTTACTTTCTACAGCTTAGAGTTAGTTCAATGATCATAATAGTGTTGTGGCATAGAATAAATGTTATTCAAATTCAACTCATCTTTTCCATCATAGTTTATATCATTGCTTTAATGATCAATTGACGCATGCATGTGGCTAATTGCAGGGTTGTGTTGGTCTACAAGGGAAGGAACTTATTTCACCTCCATTTTCGAATTCTCCATCTTCTCTTTCCATCCCTCAATTCTTCCCCCAAAACTTTGTTTCCACTGTCACTCTACTTAGGAAATTTAGGACATCTTGGGCATTCATCTTGGTGCAAGACATACCTTCGAGAGGTCCTTGGATTGGCTAGGAGGCTTCCAAAAACTTCGCTCACTCTCTTCAACCTTCATTTGCCTCTTCATTCCTTCAAGACATCATCTCCACCCTAAAAAGGCTCTAAGAACCCCTTCGATAGCATTACAGGTCCTCCTATAGAAATAGAGGACCTCCTGTAGCAACACTTGTAGCAGGCCTATAGCACCACTTTTCTTCACCTGATTTTCTCCCCAGTTCAACCTTAGCTCAGTAAAGATGAATAATTACCACAAGTTGTGATTTGATGATTAAGAGAAGATCCCATACCACTCCAACCATTCCTTTTCCTCACTACAAAAAAAAGTAGAATTAGTGTTTTTCAATCATAGGCATGATACAAGTTAGATCTCTAATATTCAAGAAAGTGTGAAATAGATAAATGATACATGCAATTATGTTGTTGATTTGAAGAATTATGCAAGATAGAGTAGTTTTCCTTCTACAAGTATATTAGCCCTTTTCCTTTCACAAAATGATTAATTAGCATCTACAAGTTGAAAAAATGGAATTTTCACTTTCATAGCTAGAATAAATTTTCAATTGTGCTTTCATCAGCAAGATTTAACTATAGTTTGGTAGGAGGAATGGTCCTTGAACACCTTGATCTAATGTCATGACTGAGGGTGGCATGAGTAGAATCTAACCTACTATGCATATAACCATGTCACCTATAAGTTTGTATGAACCCTGAGTTGATAATTTGAGTTGAGAAGCCCTTGGGAGTTACTGGTGCAATACCAAGGCTCACCACTTTTTGGCACTGTTTCCAGGTAGGTGTCTAAGTAGATGTTGTTTCTTCTTAAGAATTATTTTCTGTTTTGCATCCAGTTTTGAAAAAGTGAAAAATAAAGAAAATTCTTTCATGCCTCATTGGAGTAGGGATAATAAAGGAAAATTATTACCAAAAAACCCCACATCCTTAAGCAATCAACCTTCACTCTTCTTTGGTGATTATGAAATTCCCTCTCTAACTGTAGGGGAGGTAGAAGACCCTTTAGGTGAGCAATGTAAATTTTTTTAAGAACCTATTGGGGAAGAATAATAACCCACTTCACCTACCCAAACTATGGCTGAAAAAAGGAATAATGAGGTTTTCCCCATAAGAGAAATCAATGGAGAGGCTAGAATGAAGAATATAAGCCCTGTTTCCCTTCCACACTTCCATGGCTTAACCTCTAACGATCTTGACAACTCATGTTTGAATTTATTGTTGTTTGTAGGACTTATTACTATGCCTCTGATGAGCATAAGTTGGATTTGTTCCCCTCTACCCTTAAAGTTGTAACATTGCACTGATTTATGGGTCTGCTTGGAAGAAACATCACTATAGGGGCCCAAATGCAATGGGAATTCATTAGAAAGTACAGGTACTACTATAGGTCCAAAGACACTAAGGAAGAAATATTTAGGATGACTCTTGGACTTGATGAATCCCTAGAGGACTGTGAGGGGAGATTTCAACTCAATTATATGAGGGCCAATTGTACCCTTAATCTTGAGTCACTTAAGCTAGTTCTTCTCCGAGCGATCAAGGAGGATATGTTGGAAACCATCAGCATGTTGTATAGAGGAGATATCTATCAATTACCCTATGATGACATCAAAACTGTATTAGAGAATCACTCTAGGGATGCTAAGGGAAAAGGGTAGGGCTAGTCAAGGCTTGGTCAATTCCTCTCCCTCAACATCCATTAGGAACGAGATAGGGAACATGTTGGATGATTTCAAGAGTGAAATATGGAATAACTTTGCATTGCAAATGGATACCATGAAAATAAAAATAAAGCAAGAGGAAGCAGAGAGGGCACTAGCTATTTTCTACCCTAGATGCATTGAAAGACATCTTAGGACTGAATCCCTATTTAATGTCATAGAGCAACTTTGCTTCATTAATAAAAGAAGGCCTCAAGGATCTCGACCATATCAACAAGGCATGCAAGGTGCACATTACTCTTATTGCAATCCAAACCAAAATGCACCTTTCTAGCCTTGGTACCCTTCCATTCATCCATCATGGTCCACACCTTCTTCTTGGCCTTATGCTCCTCCATATGCTCCTCAAATTGTCAATCATCCTTTTCAGCCATATCCACCCAATCTTCTCAATGGGGTAACCTATCACAAGGGTGGGGGCCTCAAGTTAACCAACCTCCTGATTTACTGCCTCCACCCCAGCCTCAACCACAACCCACTCATCCTACTCCACCTAATCAACCTCAAATTCCTGTTGAACCCAATCCGAACCTAAACAATAAATAGGCACAATAAGTTTATAATGGGGAAACATCTTATCCTACCTATGTTGTGGAAATCCAAGAACTCAACCTTCCGTCTGGAGGGTGATCCCAGATAATCACCCACCTGCTTCACCTCAAGTGCTTGAAGGAGAGAAGGAGGACAGTGTCCATCAATTAAATTTACCCCCTATCCTAGAAGGTTAACCCACCCTATCCAGCACACCCCAAAGGAGGATAAAATTCTGGGTGAATTGAAGAATTTATGTGCCAAGATACCCCTTCTCCAGACCATTAAATATGTTCCCATCTACAAGAAGCTTATTAAGGAAAAATGTTTCAAAAGGCCTAGGAGAAGAAGAATAGATACCCCCACCATCAATGTTGTTGGAAAACTATCTGATATGATGCTTGGGAGGGTGATCTCCCCAAAATACCTAGAGCCTGGTATCCTAGTAGTGGATGTGCACATTGATGGCATTATGGTCCCTAATACCCTGATTGATATTGGGGTTGTAGTCAATGTGATGACTAGGGAAACCATGCTAAAGATCAATCTCCAAGGGGCTTTGGGAAAGACCACCACAATGTTGTAGCTTGCAGACAAATCCATAATATCTCCTGAGAGAATCATTGATGATATCATGGTCTCTATTGAATTTTGGGAGTACCCAACTGATTACCTGGTCCTCCAACCCAAAACCAAGTTTAATGGCTATCCTCTAATCTTAGGAAGACCTTCATTGGCCACTATTGATGCTTACATTTGTTGTAGTGCTGGGAACATGACTATAATGAATGGACATTTATCCAAACAACTTGTGTTGTATCCTCCTACTCAACCTTCTATTTAACATGATTTACCCATATGGTTAGAGGATGAGAAAGAGGATGAAATGTGTCGTACAACTCGCTACCCAATCTGCACTCTAGATAATGTTATAGGAGGGGGACAACTTGATGAAGATTACCTTATTGACCATATCATTCAGAATAAGCCTCCCACTCCCATACCAATTGATGATTTGATGAAATAATATGGGAGTAGTCCTTGGAATGACTTATGCTCTATTGACCCAAGTCCAGAACATGTCAAGATTGTAGAGTTTTTCCATCTAGAACTCTCTCTTAGCCAAACATGAAGAACAATTGTGCAATGTACTAAGACAACATCTGGTTGCTTTTACTTGGGATTATAAGGAAATGAAAGGTGTGCATCCCTTAGTTTTTACTCATCATATTTACATCAAGGGGGGGTGCATGTTTGTGTGCCAACCCTAAAGAAGGGTGAACCTAACTCTTAAGTACATTGTGAAAGAATAATTACAAAAACTACTGGATGTAGGGTTCATATACCCCATTTCAGGTGGTGAGTGGGTGTCATCTCTTGTTTTAGTTCCCAAGAAGAATTGGAAGTGGAGAATTTGTGTTGATTACTGGGAACCTAACAAGGCTACAAATAAAAACCATTTTCCTTTTCCATTAATTGACCAAGTCCTATATGGCCTTGCAGGTAAGAAATTCTTCTCATTCTTGGATGGATTTAGTGTATACAACCAAATACAAATCAGCCCTGAAGACCAAGATAAGACCACATTTACATGTCCTTGGGGTACCTTTTCCCATAGAATTCTTTCATTCAGTTTGTACAATGCCCCTGCTACTTTCCAGAGGGAAGTTCTAAGTATTTTTGTTGTACTTGTTCATGACTCTGTTGAAATATACATGGATGATTTCACTCCTTATGGATGTGACTTCCATTAAGCTCTCTCCAATCTTTGCAAAGTCTTGAAGAAATGTATTGAAATTAATCTCTCACTGAGCCTTGAGAAATGTGATTGTTTATGAATACACGGATTGTCCTTGGCCATTATATATCCAAGGAGGGAATACAGGTTGACCCAAACAATATTTCCATCATCAAAAGGGTCCTATCCCTCAAAAGGAAATAGATGTCAGGGGTTTCCTTAGATTAGTTGGGTATTATAGAAGGTTCATTAAAGATTTTATCAAATTGGCTTCACTCTTATTTGGTCTGTTGGCTAAAGATTCAGATTTTTTTTGGACAAGAAACTGTCAAGAGCCGTTTGAAATACTAAAAGAAACGCTAACCATTGCAGCCATCCTGAGGGGTCCCCATTGGGAATTACCTTCCCATAAACACACAAATGCCTCATAAATAGTTGTAGGGGAATCCTTAGGATAGGTGGAAGAGAAATTTCCTTATGCTATCTATTTTTATTATTAAGAATGTGTCTAAAGATAAGCTGAATTATACTGTCACTAAAAAAGAACTCTTGTCCATAATACATTCTCTAAACAAGTTTAGGAATCATATCACTAGTTGCCAAAATTTGGTTCACATTGATCATACAACCATTAATTATTTAATGAATAAACCTTATATGAATGCTAGGATAATTAGATAGTTGTTATTATTTAACAATTTGATTTGACTATTGTTGATAAACCAGGGAAGGAGAATGTGGTTGCAAATTTCTTGTCAATACTAACTCTGCCCGGAAGAAAGCAAGAGTGATAGATGATCAAATTCCATATGAATATATCTTTTCCATCTCATTACTTTCTCCTTGGTTTGATAATATAGCCAACTATTTGGTTGTTGGGAGGTTCCCTCCTAACCTATCCTCTTGGGTGAAAAGAAATATTTTCAGGAAGAGCACCCCTTCACCTGGATTGGGGGAAACCTTTTCATATTGGGGTCAGATCAAATCCTAAGAAAACATGTGAGGAAAGAAGAGCTCTTTGACATCCTCTCAGCAAGCCAAGATGGGCCCTATGGGGGCCACTTTTCTGCTAAGAGGGAAACCTTCAAAGTTCTACAATCGGGTTATTATTGCCCCACTTTACATTGAGATGCAAGGAGATACACCACTAGGTGTGATCAATGTCTAAGGATGGGTAAGCCAAACCCCAAGAATGAGATACTCTTACAACCTCAAGCGACTCTAGAACCATTTGAAAAGTGGGGCATGGATTTCATTGGGCCTATTAACCCCCCATCAGGATAAGAAAGGTATACCATTGTGTGCACTGATTACTTGACCAAATGGGATGAAACAAAAGCAGTGAAAGAAGCAATTGAGAAAAAGGTAGCTGAATTTATGAGGGAGAATATCTTCTACAAATTTGGTTTTCTGAGGGAATTAGTCACTAATCAAGGAGCTCAATTTACATCAAGTTTGATTGTGTTAGAAAATTATATATTATAGAGAAATGGAACACATAAAACAAGAGAGACATAGATATACATGGTTCACCTAATTTGGGCTATGTCCACGAAGAAACAACCAATCCTTCCTTTTATATTATCCATCAAAATGAAGAGATACAACCTACAACAGATCCACTGTAATTTCCTCTTCGCTCTCAATATCCTCTCTCTTCCTCATTCAGAATATAGATCTACATAGACACAATACAATTCCCTCATATATAGAAAGGGGTTGCCTTCTAGGGCAAAAAACTCTAAATTAAACATAATTTCTACCATCATATCTCCACTTAATGAAGGACCCAGATTGACTACGAAATTACAACATTTACAAGGAAATTTTACATCTATTTTTAGCTTCAGGGGCGCCGCCATCGTCCCCCCCTGGACCCCCATGGTGGCATACATTTTACTAGTGGTGTTGCCGCCACATTACGAACTAGGGTCCAATGTGGTGATACCTATAAATAAAGATGATAATCAGGCTCCACAACCAACAATCTCCCACTTGGAGACTGATTATAGCAACTCCACCGCTGCTTCATTTGCGGGAAAATGACTCCACTTTATACCTGGATGTTTCTCATCTTCTTCATCATACTTGAAGACCAATTGAAACTAAGCAAAATATCAGTTTCTCCCTGGTTAAAGCTTTTGTTAACATATATGCAGGATTCTGGCTAGTGTGTATCTTTTCTAGCTTCAACTATCCATCTTCCAACACTGATCATATGAAATGGTACTTGAGCTGTATATGTTTAGTCTTGGAATGAAATGCAAAGTTCTTTGCAATATGTATAACACTTTGGATGTCACTGTATAACCTATCCAACTCCTGCTTCTTACCCAATTCATCCAGAAACCTCTGTAACCAAATCATTTCTTTACTAACCTCTGTAGCAACAACATAATATGCTTCCATTGTTGAGAGTGCAACAACACTTTGCAGTTTTGAAACCCAACTAACAACTGTTCCACCTACAGAAAACACATACCCTATTGTGCTCCTCTTGTTATCTCTATCACCTGCCATATCTGCATCAACATATCCCTGTAGAGAGATGTTTGAACCACCAAAACATAATGCTTGATTTGTGGTAGCTCTCAAATACCTGAGAATCCACTTCACCGCTATCCAATGTTCTTTTCCTAGATTGTACATGTACCTGCTTACAACTCCCACTGCATGTGCAATATTGGGCATTGTGCATACCATTGCATACATTAAGCTTCCAACTGCTGATGCATATGGAACTTTAGACATATAAGCCATTTGTTCCTGAGTTTTGGGACACGCCTCCTTACTTAGTTTGAAATGACTAGCCAAAGGTATACTAACTCGTTTTTCATTTTGCATATGAAATCGTTTAAACACCTTTTCTATGTACTCACTCTAGGACAATGTTAATTTTTTTATTTTTCTTGTCTCTAGTTATTCTCATACCAAGGATTTGTTTTGTAGCACCCAAATACTTTATTGCAAATGAGTTCGCCAATTTTCTTTTGAGCAGATTTATTTCCTTCATGTTATAACCTACAATAAGCATGTCATCTACATACAATAACAATATAATATATCTGCCATCATTTTTCCTTTTGAGATAAACACAATGATCAAAGTGACATCTAGTATAACCTTGTTCAGACATAAATCTGTCAAATTGTAGATACCACTGCCTTGGAGCTTGTTTTAAGCCATACAAGCTATTCTTCAACCTGAACACTAGTTTCTCCTTCCCTTTGACCTCATATCATTGTGGCTGCTACATATATATATGTCTTCCTCCAAATACCCATGGAGAAAGGTTTTTTTTTACATCTAACTACTCAAGATGCAAATCTTTAGCTGCTACTAGACTTAAAATAGTTATGATTGAAGTCATTTTACCTGCAAGCAACCTAACTAAGTCCCATGTCTAGTTATGTGCTAAGGATTCCATCTCTTCTCTCATGGCTTGCTCCCACTTATTCTTGGTTTCTACCTGCACTGCTTCTTCATAACATTCTAGTTCACCAAAATTAGTCAATAATACATAATATAATGAAGGAGAGTATCATTCAGGGGGTCTACTTATCTTGGTAGATATTATAACACCACTTTTAGGTGTTTGAGGTGCTTGTTGTTGTTATTGTTCTAGCTGTTGATCATTATGATTTTCAGGCACTTTCACTTTTTCTGTGATATCATCAATCACTGTGTATTCTTTGTTTTCTTTTTCCTATTTCGTTTCCTACATCTGATCCTTATACAAAACCTTTTCATTTAATATGACATCTCTGCTCCTAATGATTTTGTGTTTTTCATAATCATAAAAGCGATAACCAAAATCATTAACACCATATCCAATAAAGGTTCATTTCTTTGATTTTGCCTCAAGCTTTGTTATATTTTCTTTATTAATGTGGACAAAGGCTTCACAACCAAAAGTTTTTAAAAATGACTAGTTTATCTTTTTACATGTCCATGCCTCCTCTAGAATACCACCATCCAAGAAACTTGAAGGCCCTATGTTTATTAGATAAACAACAATATCTAAAACATCTACCCAAAATTGTAAAGGAAAGCTTGCATGCAATCTCATGCACCTTGCACACTCCATGATTGTCCTGTTCAGCCTTTCTGACACACCATTTTCTTGTGGTGTTCTTGGCACTGTCTTCTCTCTACAAATTCCATCCTCTGAACATTCTTCAAACCTGGCAACAAATTTATTGAGTGAAGAATCTGCATCCTCTTCTCATTCACGTGGCCAAGCCTATGTTTCCATAATGTAGTATCTTCTCTTGTAGAGGTTAAATCATTAATAGAATTAGAAATACCATTGCATAAATACAATGTACCAATCTTTTCTCCTTTTGCTATTACCAGGGCTCCTTTAGTGACCTTCTAGGTTTTATCTGTAAAAGTAGTCACACAACCTTCACCTCCCAATTGCCCTGTTGAAATCATATTTTTCTTTAGATCTGGAACATGCCTTACTTCCTGTTGTGACCAGCAAAAATCCCCCTTCTTATTTAGTTTTATTGCTAATACTAAATAAATGGGGACCCTTATTCAAAAAAATTAAAAAATTAATTAGCGCTTGTATTTCCTTTTTTTCAATAAAACTTATTATCATAAATTTAGGAGAATACCCTTAAAAATCTAGAAAGACTTGAGTTTTATAATAAGTTCGAAAAATCCACCTTCAATAAAGAACATGGCATCGGAAACAAGGTAATGGATGCCTTCCTATCAGTGGAATCCTAAGACTGCGAAATCGCAATATGAAATCACACACTAAAATATACTCATCGCATCGCATGCCTCAAATATCACTTAAAGATGAAATGCCTTAAACCGCTGATATGCGACGACGCATCTCGCAAATCGCATTTTGCAGAAAATGCATTATAACAAATGATTGCCACACGCAATAGAGTAGCGATATTGTGATTCTGCGATATTGCGAAGCAAATTGCAAAATCGCCTTATCGCAGACCTACAGGGCTCGTTGTTCGAAAAAGTTGTTTCCATAAACCGCTGTCCAGTTATGCACGTTAAAGTTAATTAATGAATTAGTTGGAAATCATTAATGAAGTGTGGTTTTGATCTGATTGAAGAGCCATTTCACGTAAGGTGATATATTTTATATGTTTTCTGCATTTAAAGCTTTCCCGTCACCTTTTTCTTTTCATTACTCTTGCCTCATTTGTAAACTGTAGGAGCGAAGAGCAAAGAAGTATACATAGCAGTGTTCAGAATATTATGGGAAAGAAAGGTAAAACTCTGAGTTCTAAAGACAAAGAAATGACGCCCTTATATACAGACACCACCTATAACAAAGATGTCGGTATTGCTACTTGGGAAGGCATGTACAGTCTACTCGAGGATAAAAATCCCAAGGTAATGGAGGTTACAGCCACTGCAGGCTCACATGGGTCTTCTGAGGCGTCAATTACAAAACTATCATGTTCATTCTTGCATCATGTTAGAACCTAAATCTGCCTTAGGTTGAAGGAAGGCAAAATTCAGGGTAACCACAAACCATGCTCAGTCTAGTAGCTAGCCCTACCAGAACAGGAGAGGGCTCTCTCCAGGTCACACTCAGTAAATAAATAAATGATATGGTCTGAGATGACTTACAATGAATATTGATTTTAGGCTAGGTAAATAAATATGGAACCAAGAGGCAATTTTTGATAAATGACTGAGTTTCTGGGATGTATGGGACCAACGAACAACATGAGCAGAGAATTTAACACAAAGGCATAGATTACTTCGTAAGGCAAGACAGGCAGAAAGTCTAGCAATTAAACTTGAAATAATGCGAAATGGAAAGATTGTTTAGGAGGGTGAAAAGGGCATAAACACATGAATCCTTTTCAACAGAAGAAGAACACAGAATGTGAAACTTTCCCATAGGCAGAGCAATAAACATGAATTCTAGCTTATCTTACTTAAAAACTTTCACTAGAAATGAATATGAATGAATTGTGAAACATAACGAAATACATATGAAACATAAAGAGAACACATTTGCTACACTCACACCACATTAATCTCATGAACCAGAACCGTTGCCTTTCATTAATTCTCTGTCAAAATATACAATGAAGAACTGAGTTTCTCTCCCACTGTCTCCTAGAAATTACAACCAACTCTTTGCAAATGGTTTTACATACAATAAATAGACTTTTCCATTACGAAATGGAATGACCCACATCCGGGGAGTTTTTCAAATCATTACAAACTAGAAACAGAAAGCCAACCATTAGTGATAGGTGCAGTGTTACAAAAATGACAAATTGCTTGGGTGACTGCTCGCCTTCCTTTGCCACTTGGATAGAAGCAAACCTTTAGTGAAAATACTCTTTAAATTTTTCCTTACGTGCTGAAAAAAGTGTAGTGTAAATGAGCAGGCCCACTTGGAGAAAATCGTGAATCGAAATTTCGCGGAGCGGAAGTGATTTTGGCCTTTGGGTCTATATGTGCCACGCCAAAAGCTATATGCGCTGCGCCACCTTGGAGGAAATTTTGAGTTACCTGCTGAAGTCCAAATTGTGCCCAAGTGTGCTTGTTAGAAAGCCCTGCCTATCTACTTTCTAACCCAAGTGGAATTTCTAAATTTGGTGCTCATTTTCCCCTCCAAAACTTCAATCTCCCAAGACTGCTTCCTGTGTGTCAAAATAGGGGTAGAGAGGTCATTGTTTGAGTGTTTTTGACCTCCTGGGGACTCAAAACTTGCCCAAACTTCTTGGCCATGCACCAGAAGTCATGATGTTTCATGAATCCAAAAAATGCAAACCATTTTTTATTTGGAGCTCCCAATCATAAGTGCACTGCCAGTGGCGCGGCGCACAGGGAGAAAAACCCTGTTTTGTGCCCAAAAATTTGTCAAGTGACCAAAATTGTCCCAAATTTTTTGAAATTTGGGCTGGAGGTTCTCTATGAAGTGCTATTGTAGGCCACAGAGGCTTAAGCCAAGATTCAAAGCCTATCTTGCTCTTTTTGCCTCTTTGTCTTTGTGTCACTCTCCTCAATTTCGCCTTCAAACTCCTTATCCGAGCCTTTGAACTCATGTTCCGTGCTCTGTAGTGATAAACCATCCGCCTCAATATGGTTTTGTCATTGTCAGCCTTCTCTAGCAGTCTCTCAAGGTGGATGTTGATCCACTCGAGCCAAGACTCTCGGTCATTGTTAATCTCTTGCTCTAATGGAGTGAGCTCAATCCTCCTATGTT
>APFE031362660.1:155455-169141 GCA_000404065.3 Pinus taeda
ATCAATCAATCATCAAGAATTTCTCCATCAACCAATCTCCTTTTCACCAATTAGATCTGAATCAAGTAGATACTTCTCTGACAGCTGTACTCAAAACACAGTACCAGAAACCACACACCAAAATTTGAACCTAGAACACAGCAGCAATAAACAAAAGCAGCCAGATCACAACTAAAAATATATACGTTATTTCAATAACCTGCAACATGTGTGCATACGTCTGTGTGTTTGGAACAACCTGCGTATACACTGTTTTCATTCACTGAACCAGCGTGTATATGCGCCTTCGCTTCACTGAACCTGCGTACAGATCTATAAAGAATAATTCGCTCTTTCAGATATTCAAACACTAATTAAACCAGATTATCAGTGTTATAGATCAAGCAAGCGCCACATATAACAGACCAAAATGATACAAAGATACTATCATTCAAGCTTAAAGATTATGACCCATCAATAGAACTTATCCTTCTCTTTGCGCTAAGGTTCCTCCTTCGTTCAGATCCAGATCTGCACCATAACCCAATTACCAGTATTCCAGATCTAGTACTTTATCAGATATTCAATAATAATTCAGATGATCCTTTGCCACATGATCTTCTTCCTCTTTTATAGTCTTAGGCCTTCCACAATACCACGGTCCAAAACCATAATAAACCAATACCACGGACCCAATACTCAGGATCAACACTTGTGACGAGGTACCATGGTCCAAAACCATAGGTTCAAATACCAAGGACTAACTACCATGGACCAAAGGTAAGTTCTCCAACATATACACACTTTTCTTTGCGTGAAAGTGCGTGTATATGCATACATGCCTTTGTAACGTCTAACCCACGTGTATATGCGTCTTCATCTAGATGAACCTGCGTATATGTCTTTTCCTTCATTCTGAAAGCCTAAACTGAGATCTGTTACCAAAGAGAGTTGCCATCAAGGACAAAACCTGTGCCATGGATCCAAAACTGTGCCATAATGCCAACATTGGGATTACAAGAAGAAGGGAACCAGGCAAAGGAAAGAAAAGGTATGGACAAGGATAGAGACAAAAGCAAGGTTTCATCCACAGGAAGGCACACCAACTGAGGTGCCTTCAGATGTCAGAGAGGTCACCAAGGCCATGAATGAGCTTCATGTGGATGGCTACTTTTTTCAAAGTATGAGAGACACCTTTAGCAGGGGCGTGATGATAACTCCCATCAATAGGTATATCTTGAAGTTCATTATGATATCCTCCAGCCTTAAAACTATCCTTGTCCCACATTTATTCACATTTTTTGTTATAATATGCTTATTAATAAGAGTAAAAGGTGTTTTTCATGGTATGTGACCTAATGTGATTAAATTGCAGGAAAATAAGCATTTTTTAGGCATTTACTATGCAAGGCCTTGATGAAGACAATCAGGAGGGAATCTAGGGAGATCGGTCCATGTCCTTAACTCTCTAACTCAGCTTGAGATCACCAAATCCTCACTCACAAGATCAAATTCACTGACATTTGATTAACTCCAAGTGCAAGAGAGGCTCAAGGAGGACAAGATCCACAATTTTCGAGATCAAGGAGGAAATCACTCATATTTTCAAGGGAGCTATTATCATCTACCATTTTGTATAAATAAATGAGATGAAAGGTTCATTAGAATTCAAATTTTTTATTTATCTAGGTGTAGCTATTGAGCTCATAGCTTGACATTGTTATTTTTAATTTCATGTGATGTATGGGACTTTTACTTTCTGATAATGAGAAGTTGGTTATTAAGTTGCATCTAAGTTAGTTTTAGAGGGACGAGACCCTTGGGTTTGGGCCCAACCCAGAGGCTTTGGCCCCTCTTTTGTACTTTTGTTTTGTTCTTAGTTCCAAGAATTTCATAGATTTCTTTCATTGTCGTAGATGTTAAGCTATAAAAACATGTGATTGCAGGCTTCCCTATCACCTCTCTTGTGGGAAAATGGGTGGAAAGATTCACAATATCAGTCCAAAAACATTCTGTTTATGATTTCTTGGAAACACATAGATGTTATTTGTCCTTCTTCATATTTAATTTCTGCAACTTAGAGATAGTTTAGTGATTAGAATAGTATTGTGGCATAGAATAGATGTTATTCAAAATCAACTCATCTTTTCTTTCATAGTTTATACCATTGTGTTAATGATCAATTGATGCATGCATGTGGCTAGTTGCAGGATTGTGTTGATTTGTAGAAGAGAGAAACTCTCTCACCTCCATCTTTGGATTTCTCCATATTCTCTTTCCACCCCTCAATTCTTCCCCCAAAACTTTGTTTCCACAATTACTCTGCCGACGAAATTTAGGATACCGTGGGCATTCATCCTCCTGCAAGAAAAACCTCTAAGAGGTCCTAGGCTTGTTTAAGAGGCTTCCCCAACCTTCCTTCACTCTCTCCAGCCTTCATATGCCTCTTCATTCTCTCAAGACATCATATCCACCTTAAAAATGCTCTCAGAAACCCTCATGTAACAACAGTTGTAGTAGGCTTGTAGCACCAATTTTCTTCACCTGCTTTGCTCCTCACTTTAACTGTAGTTTAGTAAATATGAATAATGACCACAAGTTGTGACTTGGTGATCAAGAGAAGTTCCCAGACCACTCCAACCATTCCTTTTCCTCACTGTAAAACATAGTAGAATTAGTGTATAAAAGTTAGATTTATGGTTTTCAAGCAAGCGTGAAATAGATAGATGATACATTCAATTATGTTACTGATTTGATGAATTATTCAAGGTAGAGTAGCTTTGCTTTTGCAAGTATATTAACCTTTTTCCTCTCATGAAATGATTAATTAGCATGTACAAGTTGAACAAATGGAATTTTCATTTTCATAGCTAGAAACAATTTTCAATTATGCTTTCATCAACAATATTTCACTATATTTTAGTAGAAGGAATGGTCTTTGAACACCTTGATATAATGTCACGACTAAGGGTGGAATGAGTATAATCTAACCTACTGTTCATATAACATTTTCACCTCTAAGTTTGTATGAACCCCAGGTTGATAATTTGAGTTGGGGAGCCCTTGGGAGTTGCAACGTTCTTGGTGTAATACCAGGGATCACCATTAGTGATGAAAATATTCAATGTATCAGTTCATTGGCTCATTCACTATGCTATTATGTCATCTTCTTTTTAAGTAGCTTATTTTGCATATGACAAAAGTAAATGTGCGAACCATAATATGCAAAGAGAAAACTGAAAAATAAAAAGTAACTACATTCAACAAGTAGTTGAATATGTGACATTAGTAAAATTAACAAATCACGACAATTGAATACTAGTACATAGGAAACAAATATGTAAATATTTAAGGATAGTCATAATTTGTGAAAAAATATAGGTTAATTGTTTGACTATCAACTATCTTCCAAATGCATGACCTCTTGAACCAATGTATTCAACTTAGCTTGAATGAATTCCTTCATTGGTCCCATTGTAATCTCTAGCCTCGCATGTTCATTGAATAATTTCTTTTCAATCTCCATCACCTCTTCTTGTAATTGAGGAATTAACACAAATTTCCTATCATTAATAATGACAAAACCAACTATCCATTTGCCAACTTCTTCAGAAGTAAAATCAATCATAACATCAAATTATTCTTCCATTGACTATTTTCTCTTATCCAATTCAAATGTTGGTGTATCATTTGTAATCAATTCAAAATTTCTTATAATGCATGGGCCATCTAGATCTTGAACAATTTGCATCACCTTTAGAAACACATCATTTCTCCTATTCTCTATGCTCTAACATTAAAAAATAATGTTTTCTAGTGTATTGATTCTTATAGACCATCTAGCTTTGATTTTCCTCATTTAATTAGCATTTGGTAGTTCTCTATTTTTCTAGTCCAGATCAAACATAAATTCAAGCCTTTGACCAAAAGCAAGCAAGTCATTGTTAACGAAATTCTTGTCTTCATTAATATTACTTCTTACCAAATCGATAAATGAGTTGATTTCCTATGCTAATCGCATATGGAACAAAAATTGCATGCCATACATGTTCAATGATTTCTAATATTTAGCATATATTATCGACAATATGAAATTTGACTACATTAACCAGTTGTAGAGCTCTAATAGATCCATGAGATGTTCTAGCAGTGGGAATTGCAGAATATTGAGTCCATATTGTGAATCGAGTCATTAACATATGACCTAGATTTAAAGCATTTTCTTACATTTCTATTGTTTCTTTCAATACTTGGTTCTTTGCTTTCCATTCCTCAATAGACACTGCAAGCACATTCTTGGTAGCTTCATGCAATGTTAAAACATTAGTGGCTATAATTCTAGACATATGAAGATTCGTCTATGATATATCAATAACCTTTTTACCATGCATCCTTACTTTTTCAATTTTCAATATTTTACTCTCCCTATTATAATTTTCATTTTTAAAAATGGTAAACTGATCATCAAAAATAAAAAATTCATTAGCAATTTCTCCATTATTTTTTTATTTTCATTGAAAGCATTATTGACCCAATCAGGTAGTGGAGTTTCAATCTTCTCTTTGATAGCTTCTTGACTACTAATAGCTGACCATGAATCAATTATGAAAATTCAGTATATTTTTGTTTTCTTTCACTTGAAGATGAAGCAAAAGAAATTTCGGATATGCAAACAAAATATTGCACAATTTTTCAACTTCCTTGTTTGCACTTTGTTTAAGTGCTAATCCTTTCTTATTTAGAAATTTCTCTAATAGTCATCACTCCTTGATTATTGCTTGCATTACTATGACTCTTTTCTCTTTCACTTGCAACTTTGTTCAATAAGCTCTCACATTTGATAGCACCTAGATGTACGATAAATAGGCCTTCTGGATCAATGTCTCTCCAAGTTACCTTAAACTTCATTTAAATTAAAACAATGCAAAGAATTCACAAACTCTGCAAGTTGGCTTCCATTTTTCATAGTTACTAGCCCAATAAAAAATGGAAAATATTTTTTTTTTTGCTCAAATTTAACTTCCTAATCGTAGTATTATCTACATAGTTCGACAACAAATTACCTATCCATAAGAATTCATGGAAGAAATAGTGGTTTACCTCGAAACCCATAAAATCAAATAATCGTATTATTTCCTCTTTCTTCATGGATCCCTTTCCCCCAAAGGAAAACTAGTGCTTCGTTAGATATTTGATGGGGCTCTCATTAGTTATCATGTAAATATCGTGCTTTAGAAAATATCTTGAATTAGACAAAAATTGAAATAGCTTCTTGCTTCCACAATATCGAATAACAGAACTACATCGATTTTTTGCCAAAATTGATATTAGGGTTATCTAGAAACTCATCAAAAGTATGAATTGACATGAAGGTTGTTATCAGATACACCACCATGAAGAACCTAATTCTCTTGAACAAATGTATTAACTGAAAACACGATTCATTTGAAATAAGATCAACCTAGTTGAATACACAAACTTTTTTATATGAATAATGGAGCACATAGAGGATGGATCTTGGCACATTGGTCATAGTTTCTTAGCCCATTAAACGAGCATACAACCAACAAAAATCTCTAAATGGTTTTGTAACAAAGTAATATCTAAAGAGTAAAAATCAAAAGAAACCTCCAAAACTGGAAAAACAAACTCCTATATTATTTTCAAGCCACTTGCCTGTGATTTTATGCAACTATTTTCTTTTGACAAATCTAAGAACATATCCAGAATTGGTAGCTTCAATATACACCTAAATGTGTATGAAGTCTAAGAAATACCAATATATTTGGGTGATAGTCTAATTCTTTTGGTTGCTAAATCAAATTTCTCTACGCATAAATAAATGATTTCTCTTAAATCAAATACCTTTGGAACACATGCAACATTCACTAATCCGGTAGACCAAATATTATCACTGCTCTTCTCCTACACAAATAGATTCACATATTGTTGATACACAGTCGATCACTAAAACCTCTGATCGATTAGTGTAAGTGAATTAATATGTCAATGAAAATAACTTCTTTCCTTCCCCTCGAATCCATCTATGCTCTGAACTTTAAAAAAATTATGTCAACCAACAACGTTTTCAATAGACTATACATATAGATCATTGATATGTTAAACAATTACCACTTGTTACTACTCTACCTCTAAAATTCCTTCTACAGTACACTTCCAAGATATAGCAATTCAGTATAGCAAAATTTTTACTTATAAGAAATAGTAGAAATAATTCGCATAATCTAAACTCGCCACAATTTTGGCCAAGAAACAATAGAAATTCTGACACAATTTTTATGAAACCTGACAATTTTTGTTTTTGGAAAATACGATTACAAATGTCAAACTGCATGATTTTCAGTATCAGAGTAATTGTTGATAGTGCTAAATTTTCTACCTTTTTTTCGTTTCTGCTACATGTTACTATTTTGCATATGAAATGTGCTTGATGTAACATTTTGATTAAATAACAATTAAAAAATAGTAAAGCATATGTTTATGAGAAATAGTAGAATAGTTTAAAAACAAATTTCGAAATTCGGAAACCACTTACTCCATGTACGAAACAAATTAAATGTGAATATTTTCAAATAATGATAGTTAGCTTATAGACTATCAATAATTGCATCACTACTATATCGATGTCAATTTAGAGGTAATAACATTTACGCTCTCAATTATGTGTCGATCCATCTTTTCGCCAAAAGGGTACTGAACCATTAATGTCATTATGTCGAGTACGAGAATGAGGAAATTTCACTTCTCACAATGAAGTGTTTTCTTTTCTTTTCTTATCTTCTTATTCTTCTTTCTTCTTCTCTTGCATAATGCAATTTTGTAATTCCACGTCTTTTCCATATGTAGTGTATGCCTCCCACAATGATTACAATCACCAACAAAACCTTTTTTTTTTGTGAGTCAAATTTTTGTTCATAGTTTTAAAAGGAAATACATTAGAAGACAAAAGCAGATAGTCTCACCCTAACCAGGTTTTTTGACTAGTGAAAAAGAAACAAGAAAACAAAGAGAGACACAGTGCACAATTTCAACGGCCATAGTCCCTAGTAAATAAACATAACATGTAAAACACCTGTATCCATGCTAGTCTTCAGAGGTGATGGAGGCTCAGTTTTCCGGAGTTTTATTGGGAGGTGGCAGAGGATGAAAGGAACATTGGACATGCTCCTCGAAATGGGCCATCTGGTCCTCCAGTTTCTCAACCTTCTCTAATAGAAAATTCTAGCCACGCCAGACCACCACAACATGCTCCTGGGTATGACATTGGCAATAATGAATTTTGTTCGGAGTTTCTATCAATTTAACCCACTCTAAATTCTCTAGATGATCCAAAATTCACTGAACCACATCTCAGTAGTGCTCCATGCAAAATCCTTGCGATGACCATGACCACCCTGACACACTAGCACACGAAGCAAAAAACCACCACAATGAACTGAACCCCCTCACTGCAAAATGGGTGGAGCGAGGCAACCCTGACTCCTAACTGAGCCCCTGCATCTGCCACCTCGAGTTGTTGACCTTGTGTGTCCAGAATGCCCAGACCGACCACCACCTCTTCCTCATGAAGCCACGCGACTCGAACCCTCTATAGTTAGACCTTCCAAACACCCTCCACCAGTACCAAACATTAGCTCGAGCCGAGGTCAGGACTTAGCCATGCATATCCTTCTTGAATTAGGCAGAACCCGGTTTGAGTACTGCCCTGATCTAGGAATCGGTCGCATGCTTTAAACCCCAATACCACCTAAGCGAGATGAAGACCACCCTTCCAGTAGCTCCTAAACAATTCACTTAGGGGTCAAGATCACAAGCTCTTGCTGAACCTCCTCTCTCTCCGACGACGGGCACCCACAAATTATGAAGCTATTTCCCACCTCGAACCACCAACATACACCCCCTTGAAGTGACCCCTCACAATTCTAACAAACCAAAACCCACAATGGGATCGCCAATTGTACACCCAACAACCCAGGAGCCTATGAACTGGTTGGGAAGGTGCACTTCAATAATCTCGCTCCACCAAAGGAAAATTTGCAACCAACCCAGATTGAAACCTCACCATACAAACGAGAAGCCCCAACAAACCACCCCTGTTAGATGCACATACACCATGTTCCATTTTAGACCTGCTCTTGCCAAGCCCAATTCAAAAATTGACAGCTACCCACACCCACCAACAGTGGCAAAATCTTCTACAATAATGTCGACCCTTTGGCTGCCCTAGAGCACCTCTGCAACACCCTCCTCTTCTCCCAACACTCCACACACATGTTCCAAATCTCTCTCCATTGCAGAATGACCATCGAACATCCCATCAACCCTTCATAATGTTAATGCGCTCACCACCCTCTGGAACACCGAATGTGACTTGAGGTTTCCCACACCAATATTTATTGTCTCTCATACTCAAGGTAATATGGGAGGGTCGTGAGGCCAACTCACCATCCTATAGCCACGTGCTTACCATAGGTGCCCACGCGTTCCCTCGGGAACATCCTCCTTTCCGTTCCTCACCCCCATCGAGGAATCACCCGTAAAACTTTAGCCACAACATTATTATCAATATTTTTTTTTTTGCAATTGGTAAAATTTATTATTAAATAATTTTATTTAATTTAGTTTTATGTTTTTTAGGTTTATTGTTGTTTAATAAAAGCCTTCATTGTGCAAAAATAAAGCTTTATTATGGGCTTAAGATAAGAAAAGTTTCACATAGTGAAACAAGTTTCTATATATAACATAAGTTATATAAATACTTAATTTCGTGGATTCATTTGTTCCTCGCATAGCCTCTGCACACATACAAACATTTCCACATAAATACTTATGTAGTTAGTAACACTTTACAAATAATCATTTACAATTGACTACTATAACTTTTATGATTTACAATATAAGCTTTAATATGGACTTCACATAAGAAAAAATTCCCCACAATAAAACAAGTTTCTATATTTAGTAGGACTTATTTAATACTTCTTTTCTTTAAGCAAACAAATTGTACATGTCTATAAGAAAATTACTTAAAAAAAATGGTTTACAACTAACTATTGTAAAACAAAATATGGAATTTTTTCACAATGCTTCGAAAAAATAGATACCATAGTTCAATATATAATTATTATTATTTATTAACATCATCATATGTTGTTGTTTAAATATTTTACTCCATGAAGCTTCCTCTGCATAATGAAAACACTCATCCTAATCTTGACAAAATAAAAAAAAACTATACAATGAAACACTGATATGTGCAATTCTCGCTTTTGTACATGCATTCATAAACAAAGACAACTCGGACAAAATAGTAACGTTTTCTAGTCATGAAACCTACAATAGTTATCAAAACAATCTTGTATTCATATTCAAATGCTAGTCACGACAAATGCAATAGATACAACTTCACACGTAAAACATTATCTAAGAATTATTGATATAACTGGTAGAAAGTTTCAGTACTAGAACAAAGTAAACAAAATCCATTTTTAATTATCATTCATTACAGAACATTAGCTAATATATAAAATCTCAAAGAAAATACTGGAAAACAAGTATTCAATTATTATTTTATGTACAATGTTAGAGAACCCAACTCCATAAAACATCCCATGTCAAAGATTACCTCACAATTTTTTACATAATTAGTAAACATATCAAGAGATAGAAAAAATAATAATCACAATTCAAATTAGTTATCATTATAGAGCCATGGTCTAGGAAATAGCCTCACCTGCATAAATTTTTTATGAAACTCTAATACTTCAACCGCAAATCTAAGTGCATTTATCCCGATGAGAGATGTGATTGCAATCTCCTCGACTGTAATCTCCAAAAGTCATCCGTAATAGGTAACAAGGAATTACATTCAGGAATTAGGCTTTTCCATCATAACAGATATAAGATCTAAATAGTAAAATGATTTGACAACAAAAACAAATCTTCCAATGTATTAAAACACTTACAATATGTAAAAGCAGAGTCTGATATTCTTCAACCCTCAATTATCTTCTGCAATCATGATTTTTGCAACGAATTCCTTCAGTTTAGCTTCAATGACTTATTTCATCAGAGAAACGATAATATCCTGCTTAACAAAATTATTAAATATCTCCTCCTCAATTTCTTTTTCTTCTTCTTGCAATTGCAAAATTGAGGTAAAGTACTCTTCATTGACACCAACAAACCATTTGCTAATTTCATTTGTAGTAAAATGAGTTATATCATCGAACTTTGTTGCTTGTGATTGTTTTATCTTCTCCAAATTAGCGATTAGCTTCTCCTTTGTAATTAATGCAAATCCATATGTAATACAAAAACGTTTAAATACTGAAGAATTTCCACCACCTTTAGATACACAACTACTATTCAATTTTTTATGTCTCCACACTTAGAAATAATGTCTTCCAATGTTATGATTTTTCCAGACCATGCAACCTTTCTCTGCCTCATCCGATCAGCATCATGCAACCCTTAGTTTTCTCTTTCTAATTTGGACAGTGAGTGAAGCTTCTGAATAAAAGCTAATAGGTCATTATCTACGAATTCCATGTCTCCCTCTAGCTCATCTTTTACCAATTTGACAGAAGACCTAGCTCTCTACTTTAAATGTCGTAGATCAAAAGCAACTTTACATGTATATTCAATAATCTGAAATATTTCAAATATATTACTAATGATATACTATTTCACTGCACTCAGAGGATTGACAAGTTTCTCAAATCTACTAAATCCACCAAGACTATAAGTTAGCAATGGCGGTCCGCCTATTGTCAATGGAGTCTTTAACAAAGGACCCAAGTTCAAGGTATCTTCTAGGTCTTTTATTTTTGCCTTCATCTTTAGATTTTATGCCTTTCGTTGACAAATATAATTTGCAAATGCTTCACCACCATCTTGATGCAATTCATTAGCCCTAACATTGCAACTAAATGTTGGACACCTAATCCTAAATGGGTTAATGTGGAAGCTAAACAGACTAAGTAGTCCAAGGGACCTTGGGATGTGAATCCCAACGGTCACCATATTGTACTATAAATATATATCTATTGTTAATAAAATTGTATTGCATGCTTTATCTTTCCTATCTTTCTCACTCACCATGTGTGTTTAACATGGTATCAGAGCAGGCGTATTCCTGCCCTACATAATTAATTTGAGCCATCTGTTTATGGCCTTTCTGTGCAGTTTATTTCTGCCATATTCCTTTATACATACCTGCGCTCTATCTGCCATATTCACTTGAATGATGAAACGTCCCTATGCCTGACACTACCAGCGCTGTCCAAGCTGTTCTGACATGTCTGTCCGTCATATACGTTTTTGACATTGTCTGCACCTTCTGTCAAGAGACCAGCTGCAAACGCTGTCTCACTGCATACCTGATCTCTTTGCCTGACATACTACCTGCGCTCTCTGCCTCACCGCCCATGAACGTTCCTGAAAGAAGCGCTGTTCCATCCAACGCTGTTCATGTTGTCCTGAATTGATGGAAGGCAGAAAAACGCCCTCTGTTTCATTTGCCTCTGGTTTGTTTGCTGCCATGGGTAGCAAGACGTTATCATATTGAGGCGCGTCATCAGAATTTGTCTGAGCACCTCCCTCAATCAAAAACAAAAAGTGGATTCAGCCGAAATCAATCCTAAGGTATGTATCATTGTTGGCCCCAATGCTAAGATGAAAATCGATTGCTAGCTCAATCGTAACTGCGTGAAATGTGAAAGTCGACAAATCAAATCTGGGCTGGGCCTTCCATATCGACATTGACTATCTAGACAAAATCAAGATTTGTATTCATCCATTCCAGGCATGGAATTTTGAATTTATCTGGCTTGTCCCTCAAAGTCGCGATATTTCCTTATGAATGGACCGTTTGGAGAGACTTAAGTGCTTTGTCCAAGGATATTGAAGGACTATTCGGATCATCCATGCCATTCTCTGTGATAATAATTGATCGTTGTTGACCCAGAGAATCACCAATGAAATATCAAGATATTGTGTCAGATTCTAATTTTGTAGGTCGAAGACTCTTTGCGATTTCCAGGTATTGTTTGCACAACCTTCGACCTCTTTCTTCCATCTGCCTTTTCATTTCTCGAGGATTTCCTACACTTTTAGAACCTCTTGGCCTTCCTCTGGGAGGCTTGTGTTGTACCTGCAAATTAGAGTGGAAAATGTCGGAATCATGGTGAAGAACAGAGCGTGGACTGTGAGGAGGATCTGAGAAAGGAACCTCCTTAAGTGATCCTCCTAAAATAGTAGAACAATGGCCAGGGTTTAGCAGACCATTTACCAATGACATTATAGGGTAGCACGGTTGGTTATGAGAATTCAAATAGCCATGGCATCCGGCCTGATCGCTTACCGATGGCGACATACTCTGTTTGGTAAGCTGCCACTTGTTGGCTCTGGAACGTTCATTTGAAATATCAACAAGCAACATATCTGGAGTAAAAACTGTCTCTCTAGATGACACTACTCTGTCATTACACAAACTATATACCTGAAATGATAGGCTTCAAATTCGCAAGAGACTGTTGAACTACGCATATTCGGATTAAGGAGACAAACTATTTGGGCCAGTCAATGAACAAGTCTGGCGCATCTATACTGCTAAATTGGGTATATGGTGGACTGAAATCTTTTTCTCTTTAATATAAGTTTGTATTCATATTCTGCGAGTTCTGCAGAATGCTAACAACTTGCATCCATGTATCCGGATGAGCCTGTAAATCCCACAATACCCGCTCTGTTGCTGCTCTCTCTTCTTTAGATCCCGTGCCGTAGAAAGCCACAACAGTAGCATCAAGAAGGGGGACGTCAATGGGTTGTGAAAGGTCCAGAAGCTTTTCGGCCATGGTGTTCTTTTAAGAGTTTCCAGGCAGCCAAAATCGTAGGGTACCTGTTGTCGGAATCCTTTTAGTGTTTGCTTCGGAGGTCGAAATCCTTCACCTGGCCTCAAACCCTCGAACACAGCCAAAATACACAATCCAGGCATTCCTCTACAGTGAAAAAGCAGCTCTGTCCATCTTCGGCTATATATACCCACGCAACTCAGTATTCATTATATATTTTACAAGTGAAATACAGTTGCAATTAATATAATCGCTGTGAAGATAGGTATTTCAATCCTAAACATGGAATACAATACTTATCGTATATTCTTTATATTACCTGAATTTTTAGATGGATTTCAAAATATGTCTACGCTACCATGGTTGGAACTAGCCATTCACAACACGCTGAGAAAGATATTCCAGAGGCAGAGATCGCCCAACAATATCTGTGGCCTTACTAATTTGGTTAGGAATTGAATGCCCAGGGCAATGTGCTGCTATTATATTTCATGAGGACTCCAATGACAAAGGACAGTAAGTAGGCTACTATCCACTGTATGTTGCATTTAATTTGCTATTGGATAATATAAGTTTGTTTGAAGACTGTTACTACATGTGGAAGCATTAAAAACAATGTACAGTGAATAAGCTTACGAAATCACCCACCTTGGAGAACATTGTTTGCACATCAGGGTTTATCTGTTGAGATAATGGCCAAACTTGAAGATGCATTAAAGTTATTGAATATCCTAATTCATTCCACTATTGATGAGATGGTCAAAGTCAACAAAGAAACTCTTTTTGACATTCAAACTTATTTGCAAAATGCACAAGAAAAGATCGATTTTTT
>APFE031362660.1:170843-202695 GCA_000404065.3 Pinus taeda
CACCTAATCCTAAATGGGTTAGTGTGGAAGCTAAACAGACTAAGTAGTCCAAGGGACCTTGGGATGTGAATCCCAACGATCACCATATTGTACTATAAATATATATCTATTGTTAATAAAATTGTATTGCATGCTTTATCTTTCCTATCTTTCTCGCTCACCATGTGTGTTTAACACTAAAGATAGATCAACATTCAATTTTGCCTAATTAACAAGCTTTCTATCAAAAAGTTGTATCCTTTCAATCCTCAATCTCTTACCACACCTATCATAATTTTCATTCTACAATGTTACAAAAGGGTCATCTAAAGTAATGTCCTCTTCAACAATTTACTCCATTATTCTCATATTTTCTTTCAAACAAGTACTAACCCAATAAGATAGTACAATGTTATCAACTTCCATGTCTACCACTTCTTCAATACTCTCTGTTTCATGCACATTCTTAGATCTAAATGATTCAACTGTGTGCGCTATTCCTAGAGTTACTCTATGAGGATGATGTTTGTCATCCTTTCCACCTGATAACCTATCGAAAACTAGTTTTTCACATCCAATAGTTCTTTTTCTTCTTTTGCTAGAAGATGAAGTCGCACCAATACTTTGTGGGCAAGATAGAGATTGTATTGTAGGGTTTGCGCCTCTTTTCTTAGATCCTTCTCATGTCCCACTAATCTCTATTTCATAATTTTTGTCCAACACATAATAGCGGCTTTTTATGTTATTTTTTATACAATGTGACTAATCCAAATACAACTGAATACTTGATTGAGGATAATTCACATTTTTTTGTAAAACAAATTTGTTATATGATATTGAAAAGCATGATCTTGATGCAAAACTTCCTAGTTAGCAATATCGTGATATGTAAAGCTTCTTGTAACACTGTCTAATCATTTTTTTCATAAAATAGAGTGGGAAAGCTCATCTCTTCTAAATATTTATTCCTGAATGTTCCTAAAGGCCTATAGCCTTCACTTGAAGCAATGTTTATTTGATTATTATGAAGATCATAAATACCATATGAATCACTAAATCCATGTAACATTGTTTTTGTCACGGTATCTTCATTACCGTAATCATTATCATCACCACTTTTTTTATATGTATTTTTCTCACATGCATATGCATCTTTGTTTTGATCAAAGACGTGTTTCCAATTTTCATCTATTCTAACATTCTCTAGACTATAGAGTGGAGTTTTACATAATCGTCTCAATTCCATCATGACTTTATGAACACGTATTCACCCAACAACAAATATTCTTTTAAACACTAAACATCTTTTAATTGCCACAATCATAGTACTAGATTCATTTACATAATGAGGAAGTGCAATTTGAATTCGAGATATGTCAGTAGGTACATTGATTAGTCCAATAGTCATTGCCAATTGTGGTTTTCTGAAATGTTGTCCAAGTTATCGTAATTGCAAAATGGCGGCAATCATAATTATACCAGTCTTTCCTCTAATTCATAAATATCTTTTACTATGGAAATTTGTCTATTACAACTAATTTTATTTGGAACTACAAATTTGATAAATTTGTCATTATCTAATTCCTTTCTGCATTTTTTGCATACATACTTAATTTTGGACACATTGTTGATTTGTTTTTCTATGACATCTATTTTAAACCATGTTTGATTGCAACTTGCATAGACATAAACATAAGCATCTTGTGTTTTCTTAAAATAATTTTGTTCAACTACAATTTCAAATGAATAATCGAACATTTATAACGTTTATTTATGTTCATTAGCAAATTTACTATTCTATATTGAGTTTCGTCATTTCAATCATCTTGTAATAGGACTTGTTTTGATGGCATCTTTGTTTCATGTATAGTTGTTGAGTTCATGCAAAAAAGAACGTTCTCTTTTTCTTACATTGAAAAAAATTATATTAATTTCCATAGTATTTTCGTCAATGTACATGCTCTTAGAACTAGAATTTAATGGCTTGCGTAGTTTTCTATGAACACTTGTCTCAAAAATGTCCTTGTTTCTTATATGTTTTTTTACTCGATACATTGATAGTAATGATCTCTTGTTTGCATTGATAAATTTTATATCAAATTCTATGCCATTTTCATCCACATCCATGTTTTCGAACCCATGCGTATTAATGCCACTATGTTTTTTATTGGATTCTTCTATACATTGAATTTCGTTAATTGCTTCAATAGGTCATGAACTGTTTTTTTTGTGCTATCTCTTTGAGAGTTTCATAATGAAAATGACCTACACTCTTATAAAATTTCATAATATGGAATATTGTTTCGTCTTTCTCGAACCCACGAAATTTAGACACAATAGCTAGAGTGTCAACGGGCCATATGCATATAGTTACATTCAAGATATACCGTATCCGATCATAAAAGAAAATACCATTGCCTATATTTCCTTTTTCATATGGCATTACTAATTGTACAATATATCCTTATCAATATATTATTCCAAGAATTTAGTTAATTGCATCTTCGTTCATGTATTTTTCTCAATAGTTTAATGCAAATGAATCATTATGAATCATTGCGTTGCAACAAGTTTGTGCAGTTATGCGTCGTAAATAGAGAACATCATACTCATTCTTCATTAATTAGCATATTGTTTCAACATAACTTTCACTGAAAATACTCTTGAACTTAGAAAATCTCTTAACCGTATCTTTGTTTGTGCTTTTTGCTATCTGCATCCATCCATGTTCTATTTCTTCATATGTTACTATATTTATTATAGGTTCATGATAAGTTCCCATTGAACATTTTTTCTTGCTCATGAGTGGTTCAAAATGTCTACCAATTGAATTCTCATCATGGAACAATATGTCATAACTTTCTTCGCACAAATCTAAATTAAAATGAAAATAGTTTTTCATTGTTGTCTTTGACTAAATTTTTATGGGAATTTTTAACTAGTTTGATAACCAATGTATAAAAAAATATGCCCCCCCAAAGTCGTTGTTCTTCCCCAACATTAGTATTCAAAGATGATTTTGTCATCCTTTCCAAGTAAACATTTGGGCTATCTATACTATGCATATGTATTAATGCATCTATATTCAATTCATGTTTGTAAGATAATATGGCTTCAACCTTTCCTTCAAGTAAAAAATTCCTAAAATGTTCTATTATTCATTCACGCAATTTTATTGATGTTCATCTGAAATGTAATAGAGTTCACATACTATTGAAGAGGAAATCTCCCACAACATATGCCAAATTGTTCAAATGAAATAGATTATGTTGCCTTAGTATTGCATTCTTACCATACCTTTCTATAGTAAAAAAATGCTTCTCCATTGATGCTTTAGAAATCATGCTTCAAACATGTTTTTTTATTCATTCATGCTATAGAAATTACGTTTCAAAAAAATATTATAATTTCACTATGAACTATTTCTCAACAATGAGCACAACATAAACAATGTATAGGAAAACGAATAAAACGATATAGATATAACCAATTCACGGAAAACTCGTCTATGAAGAAGATATCGAGTCACAAAAAAAATTAACCACAACATATATAATATGGATATAATAAAATATGTATCTTTTTCTGAAAACATATATTGTTTAATTCTTAGACTAACAAGCAAAATGCACATTTCTCATAAAATCGAATCTGACAACTATGAATAAAACCATTTGTAACGAGCCCCCCATCCCATAGAACTATGAAATATATCAATATGCATTAGCAAAAAAAAAAAAAAAAAAAAAAAAAAAAAAAAAAAAAAAAAAAAAATGCATGATCAACACTTGGCCAATGCAACCACTGACATGTTACATGTTAAAATTATTCCACAATAGCTTTATAAAACTTATAACATTTAATTTATGGTGCTGAGGCCATTGAGCAAAACACAATGACACGTTACTTGTTATTATTATTATTATTATTATTATGTCAAAAAATATTCACAAAACTTAGAGCCTTTGATTTATGATTTACATTGAAAAATGAGTATCTGCAATAACAAACACAATCTTTCTATGGACTTCCGCATTCACTTTCCCCCACACATAGTTCCTCCACACAATTTCCTTCTACATAATATTGATTTTTGAACAATGGAAACCAATTAATATCAATCACTCTATATAATGTATCACACAATTTCATATTTATTTAACCTCCTACGTTTTTGTGATTCACTGTGAATATGTGTACATGATCTTCCCTGTCTAACTTGTGACACAAAAAATAGTTAGACATCGTCATTATACATGGAAACGAGATATATAAAGTTAGAATCCATTGAAAAATTCACTGATATGTATTTTGCAACACATCATAGATATGAAACACAACCAAATTTTCCACAATTAGGCTCTCCCCTTTCCATTAAGCCCCCACAAAATACGACTATAATCAATTTTTCTCCCTTCGAATCACTCCATTTTTTCTTCATTGAATCATTGTTGCTCCATTTAGCAGCAGAGCAACCTTACCACACATATCCAAAAAATAAATTGCAAATATCTCTAAATCTATGCAAAATAGAGAATATGAACCATAATTGTCCAAGTTGATTAGTGAGTGCAATACAGTTTGAAGTTTATGGAGCATGACTCTAGCGCTGCAGAGCAAGAGCTCAATACTTCTTTAGATAGAATAGTCGATGCTCAGAAATTTCTCAAAAAATTTACAAAAAATACTTTTTTTCATGTCAAAACCTATAAGCAATGTTGGTCCCAACTACTATATTATTACCTCACTTTAGGAAAAACTATGGAAGTGTATACAATAGTGATTTTCCCACACACCCGCATAATCAACTTCTTTCGCACTAAAGACTTTGCAATTTGACTGATTAAAGATCGTGTTATTGTTCTACACAATTCTTCCACAGTATTATTATTAGTAATATTCTAACTCTAAATATTGATAAATAATTTACTAAACATTGTACCGAGTCTGGCGAAAATGAAAACTGGAAAATGCTCCTGTTCTTGCGCACATTACCCATCCTCAACACAGTAAAAGCTTTGCACAAGGAAATCCTCACAAAAGGAAACATACTAATACTAATTCAAAATTTGTTCATACTTAAATTAATTAAGTGTCGATGCCATAAATTTGCTTATGTACCCCTATTTTCTTGCCCACATGCCTTCCTCTTCACATCCTTTGAACAATGAATGTTTACATTGTGTGGAATCAAACTTGACATTAACGACAAAAACAAGGGCCTAAAATAAAGGAAATTTATATCAATGAAATATTTACATTGGTAGAGTGACTATGCAAATACAAAACTTGAACAAGAACTTGACCTAACCAGGCATAAGCATAACAATCATTTCATCATATATATGGAAAATAAGTAAGCTATAGGTCATGAATGAATATATGACCAGAGTCTAAAACTTTTCTGAGAATCACCAAGAAGGTCTAATGCCCTCTCATAATAGCTACAATAAAATTTGTTAGTCCATGAACTCATCAACCATTCATACATTAATCAAACCATGTCAAGAGCCATAAGTAATATACATCACACGACCAACATACAAACCAAGGAAACTTATCCATAATATCGCCAACATAATCGCTGCAAATGCTCATAGATCATAATAAGGAAATGTATCATATTAACTTATGAAAATACCAACCAAGTCAGGGACTTCCACATACTACTTGACCATAGATTAGGCTGAACCAAATCTCTCTTTCAACGAATCACCCATGTGCCATATTCCAAGCATGAATGTGGGATCTCATGGAATAAACCAAGCCAGGGCTTCCAAAGGCCAAACCACCTCAACCCTCATCCACAGTGATTCCACCTCAATGGTCGGACATCACGAGCATCAACCATAGTAGTATCTACCCAAATCATCCAGGGCTCCAAGAACTAGTAACACAACCCAAAGGATTTCAGGGCTCTAAGAACTAGTAACTCAACCCAAAAGCTTCTAGGGCTCCAAAGAGTTTGTCCAACCTGGCTCCAGGTACTAGTAACTCAACCCACCAAGGGCTCTAGAGTGTTTGCCATAACCTAGGCTCTAGGACTAGTAACTCAACCCAAGTTTTTCTAGGGCTTCCCAAACATTTTTTCCAACCCACAACCATAAGGAATTATGAGCACCAATGAGTGAACAGGGAAGTGGAAAGCCCACAACACCATGGCTATCCAGGAAATGACAAGGCAAGGCTAAAACCATTGTTGCTCCTTGAAATCCTCCATACCAATACAACACATAACCAAATAATCACATACATATACCATGCATCCAAAAATCAACAAGGAAATCATACATATAACTTGTTACATGCAAATCAACCCAACTGCAGCTCATGATCCAACTATTCCTTTGCGCTTTCCTTCTTTCCTTTGCCTTATTTTTCCAAATCCAAGTGAAACTAGAGTGCTCCAAGCATGCTCCAAGAATGGTCTAAGTGTGCAAGAGTATGAGAGAATAGAAGAGAGCTCCAAAACAGAACTTACAAAAAGCTAACCAGCCAAAAGTTGTGAATTGATCCTCAAAATCCTTTTTATCATTAAGACCTCTATTTTATTCATTTTCCTTCAATTTCTCTCTCATGCAAATATGTGTCTCTTCACCTTCTTATTCTCCTATTTTCCTTTATTTCATAAATAAATGCCAATTATTGCCTCTTTGCCTTTTCCTGGCCATAAATACACCAAAATTGATCCCCACTATAATGTCTACCCAGCATTCAGCTTGGAATACATGTCCCATGACCTTGGTCTTATATTTTTTTACATGGAAAATAAACCAAGTGTTGTCACAGGAGCATTAAAAAAACCCCCGTTCTCCATAGCTCTAAAACTAGAGAGCTATGAAACTGCTCTTCCGCACATACATCAAAGAATTTGTCAAATGTAAACAAGAAATTGTAGAAATTTGATAGAAATTGCAACTGCTAAAGATTTCAACCTGAAAACAAAAGACGCAATTCTATTAAAATGTTAGGCCCTATATATGTTATCATATTGGATATCCAAACGTTTAATTTTCAAGCCATATTCATACTTTTACAACATATTACATAACTATTATATTACCAATTTTCACTAAATGGATTCATTTTACCTTATGGTTAATTATCAATTATTTCTTGTATTTTTAATGATTGCATGAGTTTTTAATATGGTTTTATCAATGATGGTTTATTAATGTGGTTATGTGTCCAAGGAGCATGCTCCAGTTCAGCAGCTCGGTACTTAATTCTGCACTTGCATGACTGGAGAGAAAAAAATTCAAAATTATAAAATGTTTTTATTTTTTCTAGCATGGTAAATTAGGTTCCACATGGACCTAACATGTTTGTACAATCCTTGGTATATACCCAACTCACATGTGGGACCCTAGTACATGATTCAAGTTACAACAAAAAATATATAACAGTTTTGAAAGTGCCATTTTCTACCTCGATTTCCATGCATATGATGTTGAATCTCAAGAATAAGGAAAATGGGTTTTTGCACAACCTAAAATTTACTTGTATCTCAAACCATCAATACAGTTTTAAAGAGACAACTAGCTCTTTGAAACAGTTTTGTACACAATTTATGCAAAACCCAAATTGGTAAAAAATCTAAACAGTCATCTTTGGGCACAGTTTTTGAGGCCATGGAATTGAATCAGTAAATTACAAGATATTTTTTTGTTGCAATTATAACAAGTTAGGCTCCATAGATACAACTCCCAAAAATACATGATTTTCGAGAAGATGCGGTTGGTTCTTTAACACCAATTTGTATAAAATTACACAAAAATCAAAGTTATGAGATTTTCCTCTAAAGTTGTAAATTCGTTTTTTGAGTTTAGGGGATTGGATATCATCCTTCCTCAATGGATTTTATGTATAAATAAAGCCTCAAAAGGTAGAGGAAAAGAGGTTGTTCATTATTGTAATAGAGGAGATCAATGATTAGGTTTTGGAAATATTTAGAGAGCTAATTTGTAACACATCATTTGATGTGGATAAAGAGTTGATGGTTGCTGAATTATGGTGCATATTCTTAGTTTGATTTGAGATTTTCTTAGCAGCACCAAACTCCTGGAAAGGGCCCCTCAGTGTGGGTAAGTGTTGTTATGCTTCATGTGTTTTGTAAATTAGTCTTACATCTAGAAATTTAGTTTTATTTTGCAATGACTTTATGTTAGATAAAATTTAGATCTATTCACTTTCATGCTTTCAATTTATTGTTTAGTACTTCTATTTAGGTTTAAGAAGTGATTTCCATTTGATTGCATATTTTATTTGGTGTTCTTTTCAATTTTTCGTTAGATTTGTATTTCACATGGTATTAGATTTATTGCTCTATTTTCAGATCCGTTAAGTAGAATGCATTATGATCAAATTCAAATTGATTTTTATCAGGCTTTAAGAGTCAAACAAATTTAAATTGGTTTCTGGAAATGTTTTAATATTTAGAATTTCAATTTACAGAATTTCCATGCTTAATTTGGTAATTATTCAGAATTTCAAATTCTATCCTTTCTGTACTTAATTTGATACTAGGTTCTATACTAGAACATAATATTAAAGAAATATGTAATTTGCAGTTTAGGATTCTTTAATGGATTGGAGCTTTGCGACTACTTGATAAAATATTCCTACAATGAATAAGAACCTACATTATATCTCTAAGCTTGCTTAGCATTTATTTTTTATAGTTTGTTAATGCATTTCTTGTAGTTTATTGCATTGTTTTCTTTACTTGCCTCACATGCTTTTGCTTATTGTTGCCGACATTAACTTTTCTGCAACATGTTTAATGGGTTTTCATCACTATAGGCTTAAAACCGTTGAAATCTCAAGATCTAATAAGATACATATATAAAACCACATGAAAATTATTAATAAAATGTTGTGGTTCAAAACCTAATAAGCATTAGAGTCCCATAGCCCAATGACAAGTGATAATCCTTAGTGATTAGTTCTTTCTAGTGTTAGTTGTTAGCATAGGTTAGACTAGGCTCTAATTCTACGTTTCATGTGCTTGCATCTCTAAGTCTTATGATCCTATCTTCGTTAATTAAATGTTGGAATTAGAATACATATAACTCCACCAACATTTTTGGCGCCATTGTCAGGGAGGTGCTAAGGGGATTAGAGCATAGTTTCTTCCACAAATATTTATGTGTGATCTTAGTTGTAAGTTAACTAGAGGGCAGAGAAAGAAGACAAGACATGAGTGAAGATCCGTGCGTCCACTATGGTGGGGTCGATCTAAAGTTTGGTTGTCTCAAATTGTTTTTCTAGTTTCTTTTTCATATGCATAGAATTAAATGTGGGATCTAAAGCCTCAATTTTTTTTTTCTTTGCAAGTGTGTTTTCCTTTAGATTGATTCATGGAAAGAATAGAAGCCCAACTTGTATGAACAGAACACTCAGTGAAAACAAGGTCTTAGTAGCATGATGGAACCTTGAGTACATGATTGTTTTGCTTTCCTTTGTTTCAAGTGTGTTTCCTTCTTATTTCTTTAGGATTTTTAATAATAATTCCATCCATTAATCCATGTGCATGACATGGATTAACAACTAAAAAAACAATATTCAAGGATGATCAATATTTCGGAAGAACTCTTGCAAATTTTAGCAGCAACTGAGATATCTTCTTCTCGGGAAGAACAAATCTTGACAATAGTCAAGAACTTATCTACCTCTCTAGAAGTGATAGAAGAACAAAAAGTCCATGAATCACAGGAAGATCACCATCATTGCAATATTGTCGAAGAAACTAAAGAGTCATGGACCACATCCAACGGAGAGAAACTATTAGAACCTGAGATTGAAGAATTTTCAACATGCCTATCTATAGATCCTCTAGGCACACAAGAGGATAATTATCTAATGCTAGAATATTTGCATGACATGGTAAAGGAGGATATGCTAAATAAGCCAAATAACAAAGTAAACCAACAACATTTTGATTTTGTTGAAAGTTGGTTTCAAGCAATTGTAAGGCCATACCACTCCTTCATTCTTCCTTACTTCTTGACATCATCATTAAAACAATTGATTTTTCATACCCAGGTATGCATCAAAGAGTATATTTTAAACTTGAGTATGAATGCATTTTTATACTTGTTATGCACATGGTTACATTGTAAATAATCCTATACTTGAGGAGAGGGATTTATTTTTCTCAAGTAGAATAGGATAATAAATAAATAACAAAATGTTGCATATAGTAGTTAGTTCAGTTATAACATATAGTGCAACATATTTCTCATTTGTTTTCAATAAGTGGGGATGTTAATAACTAAAAAGTAATTAGTTGGAAATGGGAGATCTATGTTCCCATTGCATATTTATGTTGGGGTCTCTTTTAACTACATATTATTTTAATGAATATTGTCACACAGTCTTATTTCCAACTGCAGCATGGTTCAACTATTACTTTTCTTTCCCACTTATTATTTATTTTTAGTTAGACCTGTTTCTAGCTTTTCTTTTCAGTAAAGCAAGCTATGACCATTATGTTGGAATTCTAGGTAAAGTTGGAAATGATTGCATAACAACATCATCTAGTATTGCATACCAATTGTTTAGTACCACATTTCATCTAACCAGTAATGAGAATTATGGTACCAATTTGCTATTTTCCAAGAAAAAACAGGATTCAAAGATATTTTTTATTTGAGATGCTTAAATGTTGGAAGAATAATTTCAAAAGTGGAAAAGACATTTTCATCAATTAAATGGAACACTCAGTGGATTATTTGATGACGTCTTTCCTTTTTCCTTAAGTTATTAAAAATGACGCATTCATGCTTTATCTATTTTAAGACCACTATTTTACAAAGATGATATAAGCAATCATTTTCATAAAATTTGAATTGAATGATAATTCCAAACTATTCATAGCTAATATACCTTTTCTTTGTTTCGAATTTCATTTCTCTTATTCATATAGATTTCTAATTACAAAACAATTGCTCGAAATATAAGTATCAATTCATACTAAGGGGATTAAAACAAAGTTAAAAGGTCCATGCAATGATATCGATGAAAAAGAAACTTGAATACTATAATAGTAACACCAAAGAACGATCTATGAGCATCTCTATTAAGACTTGCAAGAGATTTGATGAAGTCTTTGTTCATAGTGGAACACTACTTTAAAAGTGAAAGCATATATGAAAACTATGTTTAGTAGGACTTTAGGTGTCTTTTGGTTATTCTTTGGTTAGCCTCATCCATCTCACATTAAAAATGGCGCATTCATGCTATGTCCTTTGAGTACCTATGAGTACCTTATGCATCCAAGACATTATGCAAGTAATCAAAGTCACTCTGAAGGGTATCATCCTATGTCTTTAAGGGGCTTTCTGAAGTCGCTCCCCAATCTACCAATTGCAAAATCAAAGTTCATAATCTAAACCTAAAATGGTAAGAAACATGGGACTAGAGCCTTCAGTGTAAATAGTTTAAGAGGTTAACCTGTCGAGGATATGGGCGCCTGCTGTCAGCGAGTATTGACCTGTGATATCATTAGGCAAACCCATTGGGGATATGGATGCTCGCAGGAAAATTAGCAATGGGGCATTTTGCCTAAATAAGTGTCCACCAAACAAAGGTTTTTCTCTACACGTATGATGGTTAATTTATAGTGTTACAATAAAAAGGAAGCATGTGTGGATGAAGTCAAGGGTAAAAACCAACTCCATAAATTTGCTATTAAAGAATGGCCTTAAGGTAACCTTGAGACCTCTATCATTGGTTTTTCATACTATATCTAAGATTTAATTGTCCTAGAAGTAGGACTTGTGATCACAAAGAACTAATAAAACTCAATTACAAAGCTTATCTGTAATACTTTGATAACTATAAGGCTTTGGGATTTGGTTAGTAATAACTAATTTTTCACCGGTTTATCATTTTTTATGGTCATAAAAATCCTCCTACCTATAAAGAAGGAGAGCCCCTTAAATTTATAAAAGGTTTTTTTTTTTTTTTTTAGCAAAAAATTGTTAAAGATTGATGAAATAATATGTAATGAGTAATTTGAAATTTCTTTTATCTTTGGTGTTAGTTCAACATCATTTTAATAAATCTGAGATGAATTATTTTTGTTAAGTATTCATCTCATTAGTTTCATTATTTACCTTTTAGGTCCCTTTTTGTACTAGAGCCATCTCAACAAGTCTCCTCACTTCTTCAGTACCTCGCCTTGTTTGCATGAGGACATGCAAAACCTCAGGCATGTGGGAGTGGTTGTGTGGATCTTTTCAGCATTGTCATTTCATTCTCTTCAGCTTCTTTCAGCATATCAGATTGACACTCATCAATTTCGACTTTTCCATATCATTCTAGACTCTAAGCCTTACTCTGCCTCATATTCAGCTTCATACAACTTTCATTGCAGCATGTACCACAAATCAAGTCCAAAAGGTAAACTTGAGATAAAACAGGGTCAAAGGCTTTTCAACTCATTAAAATTTAAGGAATATTGATGGTTAACCACTCCCTATTTATTCACCTTTCTTAAACCACCATTTCCAAATCCATTAACGCATATTCCAGTTTCCAAGTCCATATTTATTTAGCCATTATCTTCATTGTCACCTTATATCATACATCATTCCTTCCTAGTATATATTTTATTTGCATGAGGGCATGCAAAGTCTTAGGCATGGGGGTATGTTGGGCCCTAGATATATTATCATATTGGTTATCCAAACCTTTCATTTACAAGCCATATTCATACCTTTACAACATATTACGTAACTATTATATTACCAATTTTCACTAAATGCATTCATTTTACCTTGTGGTTAATTATTAATAATTTATTGTATTTTTAATGATTAAATGAGTTTTTAATATGGTTTTATCAATGACGGTTTACTAATGTGCTTATGTGGCCAAGGAGCACATTCCATTTTAGTTGTTCGATACTTGATTCTGCACTTGCACGAATGGAGGGAAAAAAATTCAAAATTATAAAATATGTTTTTATTTTCTCTAGCATAGTAAATTAGGTGCCACATGGACCTAATATGCTGGTACAAGCCTTGGGATATACCCATCTCACATGTGGGATCCTAGTACATGATTTAAGTTACAACAAAAAATATATAACAATTTTGAAACTTCCATTTTCTAACTCAATTTCCATGCATATGATGTTGAATTAAAAGAATATGGAAAATGGGTTTTTGAATAACCTAAAAATTTACTTTTAACTCAAACCGTTTCCTGAAATTCAGTATGGTTTGAAAGTTATAGCTGTCTCTTTGAAGCAATTTTGTACAAATTTTGCAAAACCCAGATTGGCGGAAAATCTAAACAATGATCTTTGAGTGCATTTTCCGAGGCCATGGAATTGAATCAGAAAACTACAAGAGACTTTTTGGTTGCAAATATAAAAATTTAGGCTCTATACAAATCAATCCCCAAAATACATCATGGTTGAGAAGATATGGTTGGTTCTTTAACCAATTTGTATAAAATTACACAAAAAATAGAGTTATAAGTTTTTCCTGTAAAGTTGTAAATTTGTTTTATGAGTTTAGGGGATTGGATATAATCCTTCCTCAATGTGTTTTATGTATAAATAAAGCCTCAAAGGGTAGAGGAAAAGAGGTTGTTCATTATTATAATAAAAGTGATCAATGATTAGTTTTTGGAGAGATTTAAAGAGCTTATTTGTAACACAGTTTTTGATGTGAATAAAGAATTGTTGGTTGCTGAATTGTGGTACATCTTCTTAACTTGATTTGAGATTTTATTAGTAGAACTAACCTCTTGGGAAGGGCCCCTCAGTGTGGGTAAGTGTTGTTATGCTTCATATATTTTTTAGCTTAGTCTTACATCTACCAATTTAGTTTTATTTTGCAATGAATTTATGTTAGATAAAACTTAGATCTATTTCTTAACACATTTTAATATTCAGAATTTCAATTTATAGAATTTCCATACTTAATTCGATACTTATTCAAAATTTCAAATTCCAGCCTTTCTGTACTTAATTCGGTACTAGGATCTGTACTAGAACATAATAAAGGAATTTGTAATTCGCAGTTTACAATTCTTTACTTGATTGGAGCTTTGTATCTACTTGATAAAAGGTTCCTACAACGAATACGAACCTACAATATATCTCTAAACCCACTTAGCATTTATTTTTTATTGCATTTCTTGTAGTTTATTGCCTTGTTTTCTTTACTTGCCTCACACACTTTTGTTTATAGTCATCGACATTTGCTTTTCTGCAGCATGTTTAATGGGTTTTCATCACTATAGGATTAAAACTGATGAGGTCTCAAGACCTAATAAACTACATATGTAAAACCACATGAACATTGTTAATAAAAGATTGTGGTTCAAAACTTGATAAACATTAGAGTCCCATAGTCTAGTGACAAGTGATAATCCTTAGTGATTAGTTCTTTCGAGTGTTAGTTGTTAGCATAGGTTAGAATAGGGTCTAATCCTGCATTTCATGTGCTTGCATGTCTAAGTCTTATGATCCCGAATTCGATAATTAAATTTTGGAATTAGAATATATATAATTCCACCAACATATACTAATTTATGGAATGGAAATCACAATTTAGAACAACATGCATAGACATGCAGTGAGAAAAACCGCTATTACACAATGAATTATACAGGAACACAATTGGGAAAAATACTTCAAGCCTTTTTGCATTAATCAGATGAATAGAGAAACTATTACAATTGCTAGTTTTAGCTCTAAGCTCAACCTGCAAAAGAATAATTTTTCTCTCTGCTCAATGAGAAACTCTGGTTGACAATTAGCCAATTATTTTCCCACCAAGCCTCCTATTTACTTCAATAAAAATTGAGGAAATTGGCTCCTAAAATATTGGAATTTCCTACAAATTGATTCTGAGGTTTTGTTGAAGCCTCAAAATTCACTGCAACAACATTGAGGATGACTACCCGGTCCGGACCTTAAAGCAACTCCTTTTTCCTTTTGGAATGGTGGTTCCGACTGGTTTAACTAGGTCTAGTTACATTCTCTCAATCTCCAAATGACTTAAAATATGACTTTCATCCACCAATGGAGAAGAGACATCAGATCAAACCTCTTCTTGATTAGGCAAAAAAGTGATCCTTAAGCTGATCTAGGGCTCAGCCAAGCCACAGCTAAAGTTTTTCTCTTTATAAAGAGGAATTTTAGGAATGTAGAATTAATCTAAATGCAAAATTATTCTAAAAATGCAAGAAAAAGGAACTAAATCCTAATCCTATTTCAACTAGGCAAATATAGATTTAACCCAACCGAGAGCAAGATATTTAAATGATTGGAATTTAAATATGTCTAGCTTATAATAAATATCTAGGTAATGAAGTAGTTCAATTAATTGACATTATGAATACCAAAACACATTATCTTAAGAGACCTCTTAACTGAAATAATCAACCAACAACATTTATGAAGTAGAATAGAAAATGATATTGATTGTTAAATCAATAATTCAAATAATTAAATGATAATATGAGGAAATAGTTCACAACATATCATTATTTGTTAAATAAATATGAAAAGACAGATTAATGAGTAAATAGTTACTTAGAAATCAGGATTCAACCATAAGAGCAGAGATAATTGAGACAAATTACTCATACTGGAAATAGTGCAAAAAAATGAATAAAATGACACATTCCTGCCATCATAAAATGAAACTAGTATTTAAAATAATAGTATTAAAAATACCAATTTATTGAATCCATTTCTCTCGCTCTAATCTCCAACAACCTTCTATAATATTTGAATTTCTGTTGTTACAACAAGAGTTGCAGTAGCGCAAGATCTGTTTTCTATACATAATTCAGAATGCAAAATATAAATCCTCAATAATCCCCAAATATGATATTTTCTCTCCTCTCACCTAAAAATCTAAATCCCTATTACATTAGTGCTTTTAGAATTCTAGAATTGCAGAGAAGAGAAACCCCTAATACATTCTACAATCTGTTATTTATAATATTTATAAAATAATTCTCAACAAGAAAGTTTGTTGAAGAAGAAATCTACTCATTCTTCTATTGTTGGAGCATTCTCATTAACTTCTTCTCTTCATATCTTCAGCTGTTTTCTTGCAAAACAAATCAAAACAAAATTAAAATGCAAAAATAAAATCAAAATGTCAAATATGGAATTAAAACATATACAATCAAAACTTAATTACATAATTAAAATAATAGAAATATGATCTTTCTATTGATGCCTGTGAATATTTAATTGGTAAAGAGACCATTGACGAATAGATCTGCACTCAAAAGAAGTGGTGGGCAAATGAGAATGCTGAAAATTAAACTCAGAAAATTAAATTTATTAAAAATTCAGAGCTTTATCTTCTGCTAGATTTTAGACCTAATAAATTACCAAATCTAGAAATAAAACTACTTCAAAACTATTTTCCATAATTTTATCTTTCCAATGAGCCATCCTGGGCCTCATTTGGCCGAGTAAAACTCCATTTATGAGCTTCCAAAGTTGGTATATTAAAATTGCCAAAATTCTGGAATTTTTGTTGCTTGGGCTAAAAATTAGAATTTTTAATTAAAACCTAATTCTAAATTACTTGTTAATTAATTATTTTATTAATTAAATATAAAATTTAATTACAATTAAAAATTAAACTAAATTCCAAGAGCTGGAAGCCTCATGACCCTCCCCCATGGATGATTTTGATTTCAGCTCGGATGAAGAGGAGGAGACTGAGGAAGAAATGGAAGCAAAACTGGCACAGGATTCGCCCTTGACTAAGCTTGTAGACTTGTCTATCCAGCCAATCTCACAGAAAAGGAATCATGAATCCTCTCCCTCAGATTCAGATAAGGAAACCTCTCTGTCTGCCCAGCTCAGTTTGTAAATCTTGTCAGATCATCAAGGCCCTCCTAAATGGGTCAAAGTTGGTAAAAAGAAACAGAAAAAATGCCGAATAGTTGATTCCATCCATGTTGGGTAGAATCCTATGCTCTGCTCTTACTTCTCTGCTCTTCTTGTCTCTTCATGCTCAACACTCTTTTCTTCTTTTTCTTCTAGGGGCCGAGGTGGATAGGCTATCCTTTCCGGCTGCCCTTGTTCCTGCTTCTCTTGGCTGTAATGTCTTACTGTACTATATTTTCCCTTAATAGATTTAGCTTTACTGAGAAAAAAAAAATTAAACTAAATTAATTACAAATTTAATTAATCAAAATTATTAAATTAATTTTTTTAATTCAATTAAAAATATGAAATTTATAAATTATATAATATTAAACAAAAACCGCATGTCCTTGTTTTAGTGGCTAGTGTGGTCCCACATGGATGGACCATAAGTGGCATATTGGTTCACGTATGAACCATGTGAAGAGACGAGGAGTCTTTTAATGAAGGAGAGGAGGGAGTTAATGGAAGAGTAGAGTGATAAGGAGGCTTACATGAGGTTATGGAGGGATAAGGTGGAGTGAGGTGAGGTGAGGTGGAGGGTGGGTGAGGTCATGGCATCAAGGAGTATAAGGGGGTGAAAAAAAAACTTTATATTAAAACTTTTTGGCCTATTTAATTTCTCCAATTGCAAATCCAAAAAAAATTAAATTAAGGAGCTTAAGGAAGTTGTGATACGCAATATTGCAATCGAAAAATTTTATCGCAAATTTCTTTTCGAAGGAAGAGAAGAGATGTGAAGTAGTGCCCATGTGAATTAACGATCCTACAAATTGGACTATTGCCACTTTGTAATTTTGGGGTTTTGGGTTTGGCAATTTGTTTTAAAATAGCAAATTGGAGTAAATTACCAAGATCCCGAAACATGTTTACATCTGTTATACAATTTAGCTGGGTCATTTTGTAGGACCATTAGTGAAAAATGAAAGAATTAGTAAAAAATTAACTAAGAGTTAATATTCACAATGAATGACTATTTTAATTTCAAAAATTGAAATATCATACATTTATTAACATTTTTTAGTCCAGGTGAGAAAACGATTAAACTTCAAAGGAGTGTTATTTACGAACCGGTTGATCAAATGAGGTGAAACAAGTATCGATAGAAAGCTAGTAAAAAGTTGAATTCAATGAAACAATCATAATAGAAATCCGATGAAAACTAAAAAAATGAAAAAATTGTAAGATAATTAACTTAAATGAAAATCATAAAATATGCTTTGTCATAAATGAATGGAAACGGTCCCCATTATTTGAAGTAATGGGGGGTGTTGGGTTTCCCTACAACAATGGCAACATACTAGGAAGAAGTAGTTATCTTTGGTTAAAGATAACGAACTATAATTTTCCCAAAGGTTAAAAATAATGGAAATCGTTGAATCGTCTAACAATAAAATATTTCCATAGGTCCCACATAAATAGATTAAGCAATATGTGTTTGTAAATATAAATACTTAAAACAACGTCAAGTAAAATTCATGAATCCAAAATTTGTTTTAAAACTACCTCATATAATAATAAGTAGGTAGAGATAAGAGTTTTTGATAAAGCATATATCCAATTTATGATTGTCTCTGACATTGGTTCACTACCAGCGACCCTGAACAATACTCCGACAAAGTTGTCTTTTATGCCATACAAGCCTAGTCCCGCTGCCAGTGAGTGTCCATAGCCCCAATAAGTTTATTTGTATTTCCCATGCTTCCTCTTTTAATCACCCTTTTGATAAACGCATTTTGCAAGATTTTAGTTTATGATGTTTTTGAGTGAAAGAGGTGGGATGGAAATAGATATTTATGTTTAATGGACATAATACCTTCATACTGTTTACTCCAAATTCTTTTCCTAGAACTATCAATCAGAGGCTTTTATGTGGAGGGGTGGTAGGGATCCATTGTGTTAAACTCAAATCAATTATTTCCTTGAAAAAATAAACTATATCACTTAGTAAAGATGTGTGTTCCTCCATGAAAAATATTTAAAGCCAGATGATCTTATGGTTCCATAAGGATATTCCTTTAATGATAAATTCATTGAAATGGATAGAGTTAAGGGATTTCCCATGTATGTCAATCTCTATCAAGCGATGAAAAAGACCTTTCACATAAATCATGATAGAGTCACCAAAATGAAATCAAAAGTGAAAGCAAAAATGAAATTTTTTTTTAAACTAAAGTAAGAAAAGAAATGAGCAAACAAAATAAGATTGAAGAAAGCAAAAATTGAAAGAAAAAACCAAATTTAAAAGATAAACTCCAACAAGATATTATACAAATATCTCAACAAAATAAAATAAGCATGTGTATGTTCCTTCTAATGTTGATATTTAAATTTTTTTATCTCGCAGAGTTATAAGAAATTAGGCTTTCAAAATGGAGAGGGTGAAATAGCAGTGATGATGGATAATATTCTAAATGAGAAGTCTTTGTCTACTGTAAACTTTCTTGTTTCAAAGAAAAACCTACAAAAAACATCTTAAACATTTTTTAATAAAAGTAATGCTTAGAAAAACAGACAAAAGGTTCAGAAACTCTCCAGTTTAGCTAATTTAATGAGGATCATTACTACTTCTTTTAATAATCTCAGTGAAAATTGAACAAAAGAGAATGAACTTTAACATCGATCTAGTAGAGATGCAAGAGGTTCATGAAGACTTGTTAAAACAGAGCTCAGGATTAGAAAAAATTAAAAACAAAACTAAAACCAAAAATAAATAAATGAAAGTGTGCACATGAGACTTTCCATTGGAGAATTGCTTTTAATCTTACCTGAGAGGTGTCATTTTTTACAATCCTAGCTAACTTCTTCCTTTAATTGGAATTGAAAACATGAAGAAATTTTATTGACCCAAAATCATTGTTTATTAGATTTAATCTAAAGCGAGGAGTAAACTAAGAAAACAATGTTTCGTGTTCAAGGAATCGAAAATAAACTGAATCCATCAGAAATAAAAATGAAGATATACTTCTTAATGAATCTCAGCGATAAATGTTCTCATAATATTATAAGTTTTCTATCAATTCTATGATTTTCATAAATTGTTTAGAATCGAGACCAAATCCAAGACAATGTAAAACAAAAGTATAGATGGAGAGGTCTTGAATTTCACATATTAAATATAGAGTGATGTATTAAAACCAAAATATAAGAGAAATCGAAAATGATTTAGCCATGCTCCAAATTTCTTATCAATTGCTTCATTATCCAAGAGTGCCTTAAAGCATTTTACCCAAGAAAACACTTCATCAGATGTTTCGCATTGCACATTTCTTTGCCAATCATAATTTCCAAGCTGCGAGATTTACCTTTGTCGATATATGATTGAGTGTTATATAAAAACTAAAAGATAATGACAGAGAGGCATAAATCGAATTTTATTACATCAAAGGATCTTAAGACAATGCGCCATTTGAGTTTCGCGATGCAATATAAGTGTTGCTATGGAAAGGTTGTGATATGAGCATATGAAATGGGAAATTGCGATAGACCGAATACGATATCGGTGAATAGTCATTTCGCAAATCGGAGCTATTATGAGAAGGAAATGACGATACTATTCTTGCGATAATGGGAATGTGATAGATGGCATGGCTCATTAGTGGGACCCGCTTTGGATTTTATAAGAGATCAGCGATCGGTAGATTCAATATGAGATGTAAACTCGTTTATATGCTAAGGTGCGATGAAGAACGAACCCGATAGTTTTATTATATGGATTTAATTTCATATCAAATCTGAAACAACGAAATTTTTAAAATGTGCCTCAACTAAAATGGCAATTTATGCATAGACATGATATCTGTTGGAACTGGGTTTAAATTTCATATCAGGTCCAAGGTTGTGTAGACATCGCAATATTAGCAAAGTCATTTTATCAGAAAATTAGTGAAAAGGAATATCGAAGGTCTTGCATTGGTGGTTTCTTATCGGGAAATGTTAAGAGCTACTTCTGATCAAATGTTTGTGACACTGAGGTTTTGCAACATGGATGATGCGATATTGGGTGGAAGGATTACCGAAGAATGAGCAGATGGGAATATCGAGGGATCAAAGGTATTTGGAGTATGCTCATTTGAGAAACTCTCATATGCGAATTGCGATATATGACGTGCCATATGGGTTCGACGATTTCCTAATGTATTAAAAAAGAAAGAGACTAATTTAACTTTGTCTTTAATTAAATAAACCTTTAATAAATTAATTAACTATTGGAATATTTGATCGGAAAGTAATTTTATTAGAACTTTCTTATGAAGGGAGTTATGAAATATAATGATCCAATATGACTTTTCTAAGAATTTATTAAAACTTATTAGGATTTCAATGAATAGAAGACAAATTAGATAATCCTCAAATTTAGACAAAATCATAAATGCTTCCCTGAACATGTTGCGGATTTGAAAAGGTATGACTTATTTCTTATCTTAAGTCTCCAGAATCAATTCGATGAAGACTTGTAAAAGAAACAAAACAAAATAAGAAATAACCTTTGAAAAAATAAAACTAATAATAGATGACAATAAACTTGTAAATGCATACCTAGAAGAAAATTGACTGTAAATTTTACCTCATGAATCTTCAATTTCTCCCATGTTCAGTATCATCTACTTATTTGATCTAAAAATGCTAAGTAATTATTTTTCATATTGCATCCACCTCAAATTTATATCGGAAGACAAGAGTGGTGAAAATAAACTCTTTCTTAGAAATACTTATGAGTAAAAAAATTGACAAGCTGTAGCAAATTCTTGGAATTTCTTCATGTGTATGATCAATATGGTGAATTTTTGCAAAACAAGAGAATCAAGTGCTTTCACAAATATGCTTGATCTAATAGTTTAAAATGTTTTGAGCCACTTCCTAAAATGAAAGGGGAGGCGCAAAAGAATTCATATTCATTACTTGCTTTATTCAAAATCTATAATAATGAAATAAGTGCAAATAGAAAATAAATCTAATCTAAATTTATTTATTTCTATTTATAACTTAATGAAGGAAACATGACTAGGTATAGTCATACTTCCAATGTAACCACTCTCTCATTTTAATTCCTGCATGTATATACATGTCAAACATTAGTAACAAAAATAAAAATAAAAATAAACTAAGGAAACTAAATCTGAAAGCAAAATGTATAGTTATTGTTAGCAACTTATTTACAATTACCTTCTCTTGAAATATCATTTCCAATTGAATTTTAATTGGATCATAGAAATCTAGATGGATTTCTATTAATAATTGGAAGGGATTCAAAAGAAAAGATGACATACTAGATTGTGGAAATGAGCTTTTAGATTCAATGATCTGCATAAATTTGTTAGTGTTATTATCAAGTGTTAAACTGTTAACAATCTTCCGTGAAGGAAAACATTCCAAATACTTTTCAAATGGGTCAATGAAAATGGATGAAAATCTATTATATACAATGGAAGATTATTAATTGAATTAGATTACTGGTCATTTTATGAACATGCACTCTCTTGTTGGCACTGCTTTCGAGAAGAAAGAAGTAATTGATAAGAAATGAACATCAATTGGAATTGGAAGATTAATAGCTCTTGATGTTCATGATTATGATGTGAAACTTCATTTTCCCATTTAGGCAACACATCAATTGAGTGTTTAATACTGAGATGCTCAATATGCCAACACAAAGAATCTAAAAATCAAAAACCAAAAATAGAAAATAAATCTGGATTAAAAAAAAAAAGTGAACGAACAATAAAAAATCAAATCATAGTTTACACTAGTATTACAACACAATTGGGACTGATTTAAAACAATTTCCTTCTCAAAAGAATTGGCCAAAATAATGGAATTAGAATGATTTTTGATACCCACTTGTGAATTAGGAATAAAATCATGACTGTGAATATGAATGAGAGCTTGATCGTCATATAAATCATAGATTGGAATGGTTTCTCGAATTTTGAAATCATGAGTATGATTAATTATTTGAAAATGAGAACTATTTGAAACAATTTCTGAATTAGAGTGTGTTTCTTTTTTTTGATAAATAAGAGATGAACCTTCTATTAATCAAAGTAAGTTACATAATATACAGAAAGCTACAGACGGCAGGGTGGCAAGGATCCCAAAAAGGAAAAAAGCCTCAAGGCCACCGCAGCACTAACTCCAGCCTCTCAAACATGCACTACAATGATAGAACGAGAGTCCCAGAATAGAAGGCAGCAAACAACTAGCACAAGAAAACCCCACCAAGGAGGACAAGAAACCAATCCAAAGGTCAGCATCAAAATCGCAAGAAAGTGGTTTCCCCTCTTCTCAAAGTGCCACACGTCAACCCCCAAAAGGAACCACAAGCACTGACCAATCAAAGGTAAGGGATCCATGCTTGAGGAGAGGTGGAGTATCAGGCCCACAGAATGGGTACGGAAGCTTTGAGTAACCTGCACAAAAAATCCTGACCATTGAGAGAGGTGACCCGATCCCATGCTCCTCGAAGATATTGTACAACCGAGATGCATGAGGGTTAACCGCGCGATGAGAGCAGTTTTCTCTTTCATCTCGATGCCACATGTCATAACCTGAGTGGAATCGCAAGCTCCATCCTCTAAACCAGAAACCGTCCAGAGCCTGCACGAAAACCAATTGTGGTTTCGCGATCACAGACTCGCCAAAATAGGATCGTCCGAGCAATCCCACTGGCCAATCTGCATCTGGCCAAACCAAGCTGACTAAAGGGAGTCTCCATCAGAGACTTGCTAAGCCAAGAAAGTAATGGTAGTCCAATTATGTCACTGATCGACTCAAATCATGTATCCATCATCCCTTTGATCGAAACCCAAAGTCGAGTTAGGCGATGTCCTCACCGCCCCTGTCCCCAGTGTCAGCCCTGTCCATCCACAAACCCCAATCTGCATTTTCCATGGTGACACATTCCTCCTGCAGCTTCCCTACTGGAAGTAAATCCCATGGATAACATGAATCCCTGTCTCCATTGGCCACACCTTCGTTGGCCAACCTATTTGCAAGCATATTAGCCTTCCTCCTAACATGGACAAATCTTATCGTTTTAGGGATTCGTAAGTGAGATTGGATATGGTGAAACACCTGTAGCAGGTTCCAGTGCTTTGAAACTTTGTCTGGCGAGGCTCATTTTGAATCTTCTTGGCCGCTTTGACGACCAATTCTGAATCTGCTTCAATTATAACATTTTGTAAATTTGTTTCCACCAAGATCTCCATACATTGATCTAGTTCCAAAATCTTAGCTATGTTATTGGTACCCCTTTCCAGGTGGCCATGGAAAATGTATTTTATCAGCCCCTCTGAATCCCTTATGGCACCCCCGAAGCTAGCTTCCCCGGGATTTCCTTTGAAAGCTCCATCAATATTAATTTTGAAGAAGCCCTGTGGGGGGGGGCTGCCAACCCCGATCCCCAGTGTTAATATTTATCACATTATTCTTTATTTCTTGAGGATTTATAGATTGAATATTTAGATTGGTAAGAATGTGCACCTCATGAGGTAGAGGAGGGTTTGAAGGGTTTGTTCTCAAAATGCTTCTAACTGTTTCCTTGAGCTGTTTCAAAATCTAATTGATAATAAGCAAGGGTTCTCTGGCTTTATCTTTGAAGATCACATATTTCGTTCTTTCCAAATATTCTAGATGACAAAGCCTGGTGCAAGCATCTAGGCCTTGTTGATGATTTCATTGTCTGAGAAGTTCTTTCTCGAGTTCGTTAAAGTGTTGGAAATCCTGATCCTATCCCTGTCAGTCTATCTGAAGCTAGGGGCTACCCAATCCCAAATTTTAGCACAAAAGGAACAAAGATTTAGAAGGTGTTCGATTGTTTCCTCGTGTGAGCCACAAAGGTGACATTTAAAGGGTCCAATGAAACCTTTCTTGAGAAGGTTATCCCATGTGAGAATTTTCCTTTGATGAACTAGCCAGATAAATAGTTTGACTTTCATCCACTAAGGAGTTTGCCACAATTTCTGCCAAACTTTCTCAGCATTTACAGAGCTCAATCCTATGATTGTCTATTTGGCCTCTTTGAGATTATAGTTGCCTTCATTATTCTTTCTCCATCTTAATTGGTCAGGTAAGGAGGAGACTAGAATTCTTCTTTTCTCTAAATCCTTGGCTAGAACCTCTGCCATGGCCTTCAAAGGGCTCTCCTCAGTATAACTTAGTTTCTTCCATTTCCTCTATTTATCCTTGTCCCTCCCTTGATCCCATAAATCTTTTACTAGTGAAAGCCCTTTGTTGTCTGTGTCTCTCTTGAGTGTTTCCAGTTCATTCCTGATCAAGATGGGTTCCTGTTGCCAACTGTCCTCCCAAAAGCAAGCCCGGTCCCCTACTCTAATTTCCCAAAAACAGTGTTGTTGAAAAATACTTCTGTTCTCCCACGCAAGGTTCCAAATGTGTGAGCCTATAATTTTTCATTTCACTCTAATATGATCATGTTCTTGCTAGTGCCTGGAATACTTTTGTGTCCAAAGCTTGGCCCAAGGTGCTCTCGACTCCTTGATCCAACACCACCAGAGTTTGGCTCCCGAAGCTTGACTTAGAGTTTCAAGATCCTCCAACCCCAAACCACCATGGCTTTTGGGCTTGCAGAGCTTGTCCTAGGCAACAGACTCAAGCCACTGCTACCTTCGCTCATCTCAGAAGGTTGGCCTAAATCCCTATGGATTCATAGCATTCTCATTTTTGGGGATCAAATCTATAAAGGTCACATTCAGAGCTTTCAGAACCTTTTTGTGTTGTCTTGAGTCTTCCACCGCCTCAAGGATGTCCTGTTTGACTGTATCCCAGCAGGTTTTGAAGAAATCAACATTGAAACCATCTGGACCTGGTGCTTTTCCATTCTGCATATCCTTGATCACCTGACTGACCTCCTGTTTCGTGATTGCCCTGTTGAGATTATGGTTGTCCTCCCTTGTGACCAACTTGGGAATGTGTTGAGTAATCTTATCGATGAACCTAGTTCTGCCTTCCATTGGCTCCTTTGAAATGTCAGAGAATTGTTGTACTAGGGTTGATTCCATGTCCTTGTGAGCGACAAGCTCAATGCCTTGAGAATCCTTTAGCTTTGTGATTTTGTTGTGTGCCCTATCGGCCATAGTGGCTTTGTGGAAGAACTTGATATTCCTTTCTCCCTCTTTGATCCATTGAATTCTGGATTTTTGTCTCCAAAATGTTTCCTCTTGTAGGCAATGCTCTTCCCACTCTTTCTGTAGAGAATCAGTTAGGTTCTGCCTTTCCTCATTTAAGCCCTCTGTAATGTTGATCTGATTGATTTCCTGGAGTTTCTGTTCCGTACTCTTTTTGGCCTTAATGATATCCCCAAATTCTTTTTTGTTCCAGTTCTTAAGTTTGGATTTGATATGTTTCAATCTCTGCTCGAGCATGTGCATCTTGGTACCCTGAATATTCAAATCCTCCTTCCACCAAGTGGTGATGTTACTAGTGAAATTAGGGTGAGAGAGCCAAGCATTTTTGAATCTGAACGTCCTATTTCTCAAAGTGCCCATAAATGACGCCTCTAACTATATAGGCCAACGATCTGAGCCTCCAAAGGGCTGAATGGACGTCGTGATTGCTAATTCTATGAGTATGAGATCCTCAGAAATGATAAACCTATCCAGTTTTGAAGCCACTTGGGAAACCCCTCCTCTTTTGTTGTTCCAAGTGAAGGTTCCATTTATAGTCTCTGTGTCCACCAATCCCATGTTCGTGAGGAAATCCTGGAAGGCTTCAGAGTCCCTACCAAGCTGTCTTGTGCCTCCTTTTTTTTCTAAAAGATATCTTATCATATTGAAATCCCTTGCTAAAATCCAGGGTATATTGGGGTAATGCGCTCTGAGCCCTTCCAAGGAGGTGAGAAACTTGAGTTTATCTGCTTGCTATTGAGGGCCATATACATTAGTTACCATGTAAGTCTCCTTGTCACCTATAGGACTACACACCAAAGAAAGATAGTTCCTGGACGCTTTTGCATCTAGGATCCCCAATTTCTGTGGATCCCACAACGTGAGAATCCCTCCTGTAGAGTTATCAGATTTAACCTCCAAATAATCATACTTGATTAACCATTTATTGTGAATTTCTCTTATTTTCTCCATTGAACATTTTGTTTCCTAAATAAAAACCATACCTGGTTTTACTTCTTTTATTCTATTACTGAGATTTCTTTGTTTCCTTCTACTACCTAAACCTCTAATATTCCAAGTTGTAAGCTTCATTAAGAAAGGTTGGTAAAAGAATAGCTGGTAATATCTTTCATCTTACCTGAGTTAATCAATAGTTTCCCACATTCGGTTAGCAATTCATTCTGTCTTTTCCTTCCTCTTTTCCTTCCTGAGTTTTTTGGAGATAGTTTCTTCTGGTTCTCCATCATTTTGATCCCACTCTGCTCTTGGCTTTCATGGCTTCTTTTGACCCCATTTCCCTTCGATTGTGCCCTCCATATATAGATTTGTTGGACTCGATCATAATTTTCTTTTGGCAATGAGTCTACTCCTTTGTTTATTCCTTGCTCCAGAAATTGTTCAAGATCCATATTTTCCCTATCTAGAATCTCCTGCAGTTCACGATCCTCTGTACCTGCCTCACTTGGGGTCATCTCATGGTTCTTGTTGATCTCCATGCAGTTTTGTATCTCCTTTGTTTGTTGTTTATTTACTGGGATGTCCTCCATTTCAGCTTCCATATCCTACTCCTTGGGGATGTTCTCCTTATCCTAGGTTGTCTCCATGCTCTCCTCCATATCCTCTAAGATTTTGAAACTATTGTGTTTTTTTTATTTGTCTTCACTTGTTTACTTATGTGATCTTTTACCACCTTTCCCTTTACTCCCAACCTTGGTGAAACCCTCATGATCTTTGTCCATAGAGGTTTTCCCATTGCTTTCTACCTTGTTTGTGGGACAGTCTCTAAATAGATGTCCATGTTCACGAAATTTGTGGCATCTGAATGGTATGTGCTCATAGTCTATCGTTTGCACCCATTCCTCATCATAAAATTCTAAGATTATTGCTTTTGGGAGGGCTCCAGATAGATCCATTTCCACACATATTCAAGCGAAGGAGGTATATTTACCTTGGAGAGTTGCCTCTGATATTTTCAGAAAATGCCCTAGCTTGTTTCTGATGGTTTTCAAGGACTCTGGTAGCTAATAGTCTAGAGGTAATGAGTATAGTCTGATCCAAACCGGTATAAATGTGAATGTTTCATGTTTCGGAATGAAGTTCATCGTCCATGGGTGCATGTAGAGTCCTGTTGCAACATAGAAGTAGAGTCCCCCTTCAAACACTCTATCTTTGTCCTCTAGGCTCACAAACACCACTGTGAAGAATCCCTTAAAACCCAGATGCAAATGTGTTTCTCCCTTGGGCTTCCAATGACTTTTGATCCAGATGTATAGAGCTTTCTCTATTGGCGATAACCCCATAAACTTGCAGATGATCACATGTTCCTTCATATGGTCCCTGTGCAGTTGAATTGTTGGATATCACTTAATATGACCCTAGGGATGATGCTTGATTTGGGTTTGCAAACTCCCTTATTTTCTGTGTGAGGCATTTTCTTGCTACTGCCTTCCTTCTCCCTTTCTTGATTCGCTATCTGTTGTTTTACTTCCTTATTTTGGATCTCATTAGTTCCCACTGCTTCCTTGCCTCTTGCTTTGGATCTCTTTTCCATTGGTATTTTGAACTACTTCCCTTCTGCCTCCTTGTCTCCCTCTGTGATGTCTTGACTGTAGGAGGGAACATCGCTTCCCCCTACATGACCTGCCATAAAACCCTAAAACCAAACTTGGAACCGACTTCAAACCTTTTTTTAAGTTGCAGAGCTCTAGGCACTTGTTCACTCGTAGTTTATTCTTTACCTCTGAATTAGAGTGTTCTTCATTTTCACATGTGATTTGACTTTGATAATGAAGATTCAATTGCAAAGAAGACAAATCAATATCCTCAATGTTAAAGTAAGTATCATAAATGACCTCACGGCATTCATTAGAATTCCCTTCAATCTTATCCAATATATCAAAACAAGAAGGAATATAAAGCATATTTTCATTGATGCGAGAAGAATGATCAATAATTAATTCTCTATCTCGATAAAATCTAATTGGAAATTCACTAAGATCAGCCTCTTTGTTTTTTGAAATATCATTAACGTTAAGAGGGGATAAATTACTTTAAGCAAAAACATCGGGATAGAGATAGAAATGAGAATCAGAAGCAATGGATTTATAAGTGTCTCTATTTAAGAACTCTTGTGCATTCTACTTATTGTAAATTTCAGATTTGAGATCATTCATTTGTGTCTTTGTGTTTTCTTGGAGAATGTTGCTTTGTTGTTCTGAACTTGGCATTTGCTCATCGAACAAGAATTCAAAAATTTGTACATCATATTGAGTGTCAATGGAAACATTGATTGCTGCTTCTACTTACTGATTTATGTTCTGATTTTTTGACTTTAATGCATACTGATTTTCACATTTCAAAGTGGTATTTTCTTCAAGATTGTTGCTAATATCTTCTTCTATTTGAATAGTAAATTTCTCCAAGCTTTGTGATTGAGATTCACTAACTTGTGAAGGTACATTCTAATCATTATTGATACTATAGGAAGCATGCACTAAATGAAGAAATTTCTCATACATAATAAAGGCCACTTCATCATCATGTGCTAGCACCTCCATATTGCAATTCTCAATTATGTTAATGAGATTGGAGGAAGATTGAGCAAGGCTTGAAATAATTTCACATGGATTATGAATGTGAGGAAGAGAGAAAATATATTCAAACCAATCTAATAATTCCTCTTCTGAAGGTTTTTCTTTAATTTTAAATCCCAAGCAATTTAAACAAAATTGAATGGTAAAATCAATCAAAAACGCATTTTCAAACCTTCGTAAATATTCAATTTCGTCACATACCTATTCGTAGTTATAGCGGTCAATTTACAAAGTAACGTTGTAACAAATTGATCCCAATTGTGAATTGAGGCAACTGGAAGTGATTGACACCAACTTCTGGCTTTTTCCAAGAATGTAAGAGTAAAAATATTGCATAAAATACCTTCATCAATTCCTTGAAAAGTAGAATTTGGATTTTTTTGAATGAATTGTAAATCATGATTAAATGTAGAAGTACTCCTCTTACCATTAAACTTTACCTAAGACAAGAGTCTTACCACTTTAAGTGCAGTATTGGAAGATGCACATCTATAAATACAACTACAAATTAGAATTTTAAGAGGAGCCATTGTGATTAAATAAAATGTTAGAATTCAAAGACTCCAATAGACAACAAATTTCAGGCCCTCCTTTTAGCGCCAAAATGTTGAAACCTCAAAATTCACTGCAACAACATTGGGGATGACCACTCGGTCTGGACCTTACAGCATCTCCTTTTCCATTTGGAATGGGGGTTCTGAATGATTTAACTAGGTCTAGTTACCTTCTCTTAATCTACAAATGACTTAAAATATGACTTTCATCCACTAATGGAGAAGAGACATCAGATCAACCCTTTTTCTGATCAGGCAAGAAAGTGATCCTTAAGATGATCTGGGTCTTATCCAAACCACAACTAAAGTTTTCCTCTTTGTAAAGAGGAATTTTAGGAATGCATAATTGATCCAATGCAAAATTATTCTAAAAATGCAAGCAAAAGGAACTAAATCCTAATCCTTTCTCAACTAGGAAGATATAGATCTAACCCAACCGAGAGCAAGATATTTAAATGCTTGGGATTTAAATATGTATGGCTTAAAATGAATATCAATCTAATGAAGTATTTCAATTAACTGACATTATGAATACCAAAACACATTATATTCAAAGACCTCTTAACTGAAATAATCAACCAACAACATTTAGGAAGTAGTTCACAAAATGATATTGATTGTTAAATTAGTAATTCGAATAATTAAACAGTAATATGAGGAAATAGTTCACACCATATCATTGTTTTTTAAATCAATATAAAAAGATGGATTTATGAGTAAATAGTTACTCAGAAATCAGAATTCAACCCATAAGAGAAAAGATAAATAATAACATGTAATTGAGTCAAATTGCTCATACTGACAATAGTGCACAAATATGAATAAAATGACACATTCTTGCCATCATAAAATGAAACTAGTATTTAAAACAATAGTATTAGAAATACCAATTTATTGAATCTATTTCTCTAGCTCTAGTCTCCAGCAGCCCTCTACAATATTTGAACTTCTGTTGTTACAACAAGAGCTGTAGTAGTGCAAGCTATGTTTTCCATACATAATTCAGAATGCAAAAGATAAATCCTCAATAATCCCTAGATCTAACATTTTCTCTCCTCTCACCTATAACTCTAAATCCCTATTATAGTAGTGCTTTTATAATTCTAGAACTGTAGAGAAGAGAAACCCCTAATACATTCTACAATCTGTTATCTATAATATTTATAAAAGAATTTTCAACAAAAAAAAAATTGTTGAAGAAGAAATCTGCTCCATGGATTTTCATTGGCCCAAAATTTCATTCTTCTATTGCTAGATCATTTTCACTAATTGAGATCTTCTTCTCCTCATCTTTTCAACTGTTTTCCTGCAAAACAAATCAAAACAAAATCAAAATGCCAAATCTGGAATTAAAACACATATAATCAAAACTTAATTACATAATTAAAACAATAGAAATATGAGCTTTCTATTGATGTTTGTGAAGATTTAATTGGTCAAGGAGATCATTGACAAATGGATCTGCACTCAGAAGAAGTCGTGGGCAAATAAGGATGCAGAAAATTAAACTTAGAAAAATAATTTTATTAAAATTTGGAGTTTGATCTTCTTCTGAATTTTAGACCCAAGAAATGATCAAATCTAGAAATTAAACTACTTCAAAAATATTCTCCATAATCTTATCTTTGCAATGAGTCATCCTGGGCCTCATTTGGACAAGTAAAACTCCATTTATGAGCTTCCAAA
>APFE031362660.1:203578-222747 GCA_000404065.3 Pinus taeda
TTATAAATTAAATAAATTTTAAATAATATTAAACAAAGGACATGTGCCCTTGTTTTAGTGGTTGGTGTGGTCCCATATGGATGGGCCACAAGTGGCATATTGGTTCACGTATGAACCATGTGAAGAGGTGAGGAGTCTTTTACTGAAGGAGAGGAGGGAGTTAATAGAATAGTAGAGTGATAAGGAGGCTTATGTGAGGTTATGGAGGGATAAGGTGGAGTGAGGTGGCGCGGAGTGAGGTGAGGCGAGGTGGAGGGTGGGTGAGGTCACGGTATTGGGAGGTATAAGGAGGTGAAAAAAGAAACTTTATATTATTATTTTTTTACCCCATCGCATTTCTCCAATCGCAAATCCAAAAACTTTTAAATTAAGGAACTTAAGGAAGTTGTGATATGCGATATCGCAATCACAAAATGTTGGGCGCGAGATCCCTCAAGGGTAGTCTTGGGGCTTAAAGCCCATATTTTGGTCCAATTTTTGTAATCCAAATGTAAAGACTCCGCATTTTGTGGTTGCAAAGTGCGTAGATGTTAAAGAGTCATAGGGTTGTCCGCCCTTATTTTGATAATGTAATGTCAGTTGTAAAAGATCTACCCATGGTCCGCGAACCATGGGATTTTATAAATAGAGCGAAGCTCTATGTAGCTAAAAGAGACACGAAGAAATCAATGATCGAAGATATATGAGAGACAACTCTGAAGTAGAAGTCTAAGTTTTGGGTCGTAGCATAGGTAGAGGCTCTGCAGCTAAGTGCGCAAAGGCCTAGAATTCCACAGTTGAGTGCGCGGACCCCTGCAGTTGAGTGCATAGGGCGAGTCAAGTCTATAATCGTATGGAATTATCAATAAAGAGAAGCATTCTAGTATTTCTATGTCTTTATTTCCTATTTGTGCATATGTTATATTGGGTGTGAATTTCACTTCTAATGCTTATATGATGCGTGAATGTGTATAACTGTATTGGTTAAGTGAACACAAGTTAGAACATTTGTTTACGCAAAGATAACTAAGATCCGTTAATGAGATAAGTAAGATACTTAGCTTAGTTTGGGAGATATCGCAGTTCGTTTCCCTAGTAGTGCGAAAGCATATCAGCCCCTGGTTAGGGCTACGCGGAAGCCGATTGTAACATTTCGCGAAGGTATTGAAGGGTAGAGCAGAGGGATAAGAAACTTGTGCGAAGGCAGATATAGTTGGAATAAACTGACATCACAACCATCTCAAGGGTGCAGAAACTTGGTTCCAACATCCCCCAATACTGATTCAGGTGAGACTTTAGTCTGCGCTCCGTGGGCTGATGCCGAAAGGGCCAGTAGTGTAGGGATTTGTTTGGCTAACTAATGTTGAACTTGGGTCAAGCCCCCACAATCCAACAAATGGTTTCATTGCTGAGACCAGAACTTGCATGAGAGTTGTGTGATGTTGTATCACTGGAATCCAACTAAGAAATAAATCAAAGGTTGGTTGGATAGAAGGATTCATGAGTTTGCGGTGCAAGAGAACAGAAACCCACGACTATCAAAAGAACAGTAGTTGGACCAATACCTGTATATGGAGATCCATGAAATATTTTTTGCCTCTTTCCCTACTGAGTTATACGACTGGATCACGAAGATAGTAGATAACCAAGGAAGGTGGAAACTTGATGGTCCTATTGTGTGGACCCCAGAGCTAGTGCAAAGGTTGGAATCATCGGAGGAAAAGATCACGCATGTCGTCGATCATTGGCTCGATCGCATTATCGGAGGATTTGTTATTGAGTTCGTGGTCGACACCTCAGTTAGATATAGCGAGGCAGAGTGACGCTTTTTCAAAGGACTGCAAGGTAAGTACGTAAAATCTATGAATACTTGGACTAAAATGTTGTTGTGTGGAAAACGAGTTATGCAGTTACCTTGATGTTTGGGACTACACAAAGTGGAAAAAGTTACAGAGACGAAGGAAATAAGGGTCCGGAGTATAGCCCCTTGATTTCACCACTGCGAAGGGATGAAGAAGGGATAGCAAAGGTCTCTTCGTGAAGTGCTATTCGATTGATAAGATAGGGATTTTTGCGAATACCACCTCTACCCACACCACCTCCATCTTCACCGCCATCACCTCCAACTGCACCCATACCACCTCCACCACCACCGTGATTTAGTATGGCAAACACAGTGAAGTTGCCTTTGTTCAAAGGCTTGGGAAATGAGGATCCGGACCAATTCTAGTTCATTATGAGCATTGTATGAGAAGCACAAGGTGTTACAAATGATAACATAAATAAGGCAACAATGGTTAGTGCTCTGCAAGATCGCGCGCTACCCTGGTATATTAAGTACTCCAGAAATAACCTAAATGCTAGAGTAGTGGACATCCAAGCAACAATGAATAGGGAATTTAGCAAGCCTAAATCTAAAGCGCAGTCGATTGTGGGATTCAAGGAGATCACGATGCTACCAGGCGAGATGCCTTGGGAACTAGATTAAAGGCTGAAATGTATGATCCACGAAGCTAACATGACTTTGATATCTGGACAACATCGCGAGTGGTTTATGGCTTCACTACTACCACATTTAAGGAGTGCGATATCGCAGTAGAAGATAACAAATCAGGCAGAGGCCTTGGAGATTGCCATGAGAGTACATGAAACTCTGATGCAAGATCCTAATCTAGGAGTTCAGCAGATCCACGCACAACTAAAGAATTTATGCAAATCTTAAAGCAGGATAGGACGGTTCAGCTGGGGGTATGTGAAGTATGGTGTGTGAAATGCAAGAGTCAGGGTCATGACAAAGACCACTGCTTGGTCTTTACAAATTACCTTGCAAGAGGAGGATCGATGCCTTTAAGGCCAGAAGCTCAAGAAGGACTTGGCACAGTGCCTTCTTTATGATGCGCTATCTGTCAAATAGCCGAAAAACATGCCAGGGATAACTGCCACCTATTACAGAAGTATATGCAAACTTAGCAACAGTTGTTCTACAACTTTTGTAGATCATTGGGACATGATGAGCGTACCTGCAGGAGCTATGAATTGATGATGGATAGAACTCCCACCTATAGGGTTCAGGCCGAAACGTGGCCCCTTGACCAAAATGTAGGGATGGTGCAGATGAGGCTGAGGCGAAGGAGGACCTAGTAGAGGTCGAGGACAGTTGATTTGTTATAGTTGCGGAGGACCAGGACATTATGCCCGCAATTGCACTAATATAACGTGCCTGTCGTGCAAGTATTGCACGTTGTTTGATCATGAAACAAAAGATTTTCCTACGCTGATAGAAAGGATACATGAAAAAGGAGCGCTACTACCTCCCTCGACTCAGAACCTGCATATGATGAGGTCTGAACAACTTGAGGAAGATCTGAACGTAAATATAGTGCTCTGAAGTGGAATCTCGATGGGAGATGAAAAGGGGAAACAACCGGAAGATAGTACATGGATTCATAAAGTCCCGAAGAAAGAGGCCGAGTTCGATTTGGAGCGTGCTCGGGAAACCTTCATGGAAGCTAAAAAGAGCTTCACTGAGGCCTCTACTTCAGGAAGCAAAGATAAACTAGAGCCAGAGATGGACCCCTCTATGCTGACAACTTTCCTTGAAACCTATGTGAATTTACTATGCTATAGTAAGGATGTAAAAGGGTTACATGAACTTATCAATAGATGTGTTGGGACCATCCAGGTGATGCATGCTTAGTCCACAAGATCAGAAAGCATAAAACAAGGACGAGGCATGAAATGAGACTCACCTTTCAAATCGAAGAATACAAAATGGATCAAGTCATTCTAGATTTGGGATCAAATGCGAACATCCTACCGAAGCAAACATGGGAGAGAAAGGGGAGACCTGCACTGCAATAGTCTCCAATTCAGCTAAGGATGGCGAATCAACAAAAAATAATACCCATGGGTTGGCTGCAGGGAATGACTGTGGATATTAAGGGAGTGAGCACACTAGAAGATTTTGAAGTAATTGAGATTGTTGATGATAGCAATCCCTACCGTGCACTCTTGGGAATTGACTAGGTTACTAATATGAATGAGGTAATCAATCTGAAGAAGAAAAAAATGATCTTTGAAAAGAAGTCACTACGCAAAATAATATCTCTGGATCCTGCTGAAGGATCACGCTATATCGAGCCGGTCCGTGACTATGAGAGTGATGATGATCTAGACTGCATCTATAAGATATCAGTGCAATACTAGGACTAGGTGAATCCCACTACAGATGGGAAGATTACATGGGAGCGCGAGACTTCCTGCACTTCAGACTCTGACAAAGAAATAGAACGTTGGTAGAATCAGTTACACAAAGTAACTATACTGAATTGCAACATGATGACCCGGTCGTTGCGCTACGTGTCGTCAGACTTAAGAAATACGCCTACTTTTGATGGCTTGAATGAGGTAGATACCTTTTTGGATGCATTTGAGAGGGAGGTGCTAGGAAAGCAACTCTTCCAGGCCTTGGACTGGGCACTGTGCATTGCACCCGCAAGATGGTGGGGTGCACACAACGGGAGTTTTGATGATTGGCGTGAATGTAGGAGAATGATGAGAGCATGAGTTAGGAAGCCTAAGATGCGACTGACAAACAAGTATGATGTTTAGAATGATCCACGCACATGGATGTAGGCCTATGAAGAAAAGCCCCAACCTGAGCAGGTGCACCTGTACTCCGCACTAAAGTACCTGGTCAATAAGCCTATGTTGGGGGGGTGCATCTGCAGATGGCTTTTATTGTTCCAGGAATACAATTTTTAAGTTGTTGTGAAGCTTGGACGATTGAACGTGGGACAAAACCACCTGTCGTGCATTGAGACAGGGGAGGAACCCACTAGTTTGGGGGAAGGATTACCTAATGCACAACTTTTTGCTGTGTGCATTGCAGATGGACATTTCGAGGATATAATACACTTCCTAACAAATGGAACTGCGTCGGAAGGATACTCTGTCCAACAAAAGAATGAATTAGTGGTGCATGCGACAGATTTCTCTTTCATTGTTGGGCATCTATACAAGAGGGGGAAAGATGAAATACTACGAAGGTATGTACCTGAGTTTGAACAAAGTAGCATCCTCACGGATGCTCATGGGGGCACCGTGGGAGGACATTATGCAGCGAGAGAAACTGCATGAAAGATTCTACACGCAAGGTTATGGTGGCCAACCCTTCATCAGGATTTAAAAGCATATTGCAAGGCGTGTGATGTATGTCAAAGAACAGGTAGGCCATTGCAGAGGGATGAAATGCCTTTGAATCCACAAATGACATTGCAACCTTATGAAAAGTGGGCAATAGATTTTTTAGGACCTATTCAACCCCAAGGAAAGACAGGCGTGAGGTACATTATCACTGCGACAAAGTACTTGACTTGTTGGGTAGAACCGCACCCGGTGAAGGATTGCACGAGCACAATTGCTGCGAAGTTTCTATTTGAGCATGTACTGACATGATTTGGTTTTCCAAAGATCTTGATGAGTGATCATGGTATGCACTTCCTGAATGAGACGATCAACGCACTAATGGAGGAATTTTAGGTGTATCATCAAAAGATCACACCTTATCACCCACATGATAACGAGATAGTGGAGGCGTTCAACAAAGTGCTTGAAAATGTGTTGACCAAGGTATGCAATGCTCAACGAAGTGATTGGGACCTACACATACCTGCAGTATTGTGGGCTTATTGGACAATGTGCAAGAAGTTAATGGAACAGACACCCTTTAGGCTGGTATAAGGGGTTGAAGCGGTGATGCCTATGGAATACATCGTGCCTAGTCTGCGCATAGTAGCGCTCACAGGTATGAAAGATCACGGAGCCCTGGAAGACAGGCTCGCATAGTTGGATGAGCTCAAAGAAGAGAGATTTTTGGCTGGATTTCACCAGCAGGTCCAAAAGCAGTGTGAAAAGGCGTGGCATGATCAACATATTAAGCTGTGCACCTTTAAGGTGAATGACCTGGTGCTATTGTATGACAGTAAGTTTGATAAATTTCCAGGGAAACTCAGAATGCATTAGCTAGGGCCGTATGTTATTAAGGATACTACCGACGGTGGCACGGTCTAGTTGGTTAAGTTGAATGGAGATCCCTTCCTAGGAAAAGTGAATGGTAGTCATTTGAAGCCATACACAGGTGGCCTAGCCATCTGACTAACCAACAGAAGCACAGTCTTAGCACCCCATGCAACTAAAAGGAGGCACAAGACTATAAAATACACTACCCGGTTTGGAGAGCTGCATGATTTCAAGACTGCGCAATGCAACGAAGTGTCACAGGGTCCACGACAACACAAAGACAGTTGCGTTCACATGCAGGTCTGCCGAAAAGTGACCGTTAAAGTCACTATTCATGATTTGATGGTTGGTTTGAGGCCAAATGGAGTAGGTGACAGGCATTTAAGGCGATATTTATGGGTTAGATTCTTGAAAATCTTTTGCCAATCTAGCATTAATGGACCGAATGTGGGGGGAATGGTAGAATTCAAATTCAAAAGGCCCTATAAATTACAAGTGGTTTTCCAACTAACAACACTTGGCATTTTGAGAACTGAGTTGTTGCACACTCAAGTATACATGAACCGAGACCTATTCAAGACTCTGAAAGCGAATTCATTGTTTGAGCAACTACCAAATACACTGCAAGAATTGTGGAATAACGCTGTGTCAGCACCCATAGAAGCCATGGACATAGGAGTAGTGATAGTCAAAGAAGTCGTGCAGGAAATTGTGGTAATAGAAGCCCCAGAGAGTGCGAGAATAATAGTTGAGGTCCCCAAATCACCCAGAACACCAAGACCTAAGAAGGATAAGCAAGTTATGATCTCGGTGCACGTCTTAGCACAAAACCTACAGAGGATTAAGCTCACCTTGTAGGAAAAGGGGAAGGCCATTAATTTGGAGGCCGATGAGGAGGAGTCTAAAGAAATCCTGGTGGATGAGGAGGATGTAGAGATGGAAGTTGAAACCTAGGGTGCGGACACTATTACCCGGCTACCTGAATATGTTCCTCAGTGTAAGGGTAAAGCCAAGGTGCCGAAGGACATAGATGAGAGCAAGAGCTCTCTGCAAACTTCGTTGCTCCCAAATGATATTGTTTTTGAGGGACTGCACTTGGGGCGGGTTCCTGTGTTGAATTTTGAAGATTGGGACCTCATAGACCATGAGAAGTTCCCGCATTTAGTGACTGAGAAGCTAAAGTGCCAGAGGGTTGACGCGACCGCTAGAACAATTCAACTAGAGTTGTGGACATGGCTCAGAGGTGTAGAGAAAGTCAGGTTTCTTAACTTGCTCTGGGTGTCGCATTACCATCATGCCCCAGTCCCATCACAGACCATTTGATTCATCGAATTACATGGCTGCCTCACTCAGGGGAGGATCCAGCCAATATTTCCAAAGGAAAAGGTGGCGAGTTGGGCCTCGCACAAGTGATGAAGAAAAAGTTTAAGTTGGACAAGAAGAAGCAAGGATACACCATCTCCAGCATTAACAACCCTATAGTTAAGGTCACAACGTAAATACTAGCAGGGAAAGTGATGCGGAAGTGTCGCATGGATGAGGTGCCCGTGCCCATGGTTGCACTAGCAGCCAAATGTGCGGAAGGAGTCCAGTTCAACTGGGTGAACTATCTATGTGGAGAGTTCCTTGCGAACTGTCACAAGGCACATGAGCAAGGAAAAATGTTTCATTACATGTGGCTCCTATTATCGATTATACTGGTGGCATGGGAGCTACCCGAAGACTGGAAGTTCCCTTCGGTCGTGGCAGACCTTCCAAAGGCAGCAAAGAATGCTTTGTTGTGGGTGACCAAGGATGTGCAACAGATAAAGGAAAGCAAGATATTTTGGATATTAATGGAGATGAATATCTGGATGGGAATCAATCACAAGCTACAATTGTCACCCACAGTATACGCTAGTCTACAGAGCTTTGCAAAGTTCAAAGAGGATTTCAACCATGTTTTTATTAGGGCGCGGAAAGACCCTATGAAGACATGTAATAACCTACCATACATGATGACTGATGATTTCATTTTCATAGTCCTTGAGTCTTGACCGCCAGAGTGGCATGCTCCAACTGGCTCTATGGTGGAAACGGACAAGTCCGTCGCGCAACAAAAGAAGGAAGAGATAAAGCTTTGAAAGGTGTAGCTAGTGGAGAAGCGCAGAAAAGAGGAAGCAGAGGCTAAGGCACAGGCACCGTGCGACGTCGTGAAAGTGGAAGAACAACAGAAAACAGGGGAAGAATAATGCGAAGGAAAGAAGTCACCTTTGCCCGACACTGAGGCAGAAAGAAATATAGAAAAAGGTGGCGCAGACCCGTAGATGATGTCCACCCAACTCAAGCATCCGTGACCACAAGAGAAGGTAGTGCCATGAAACAAAACCAAGGCATCCAAAACGTCCTTTGACCCAATCACCCTCACTAAGGGGGATTTGCATGACATCGGAGAAATGGTGAGCATGTCACTTTGGAGGCCCTCCAACAATTTGAAGAACAACAACAACTGGTATTAGGGGCTCTTCAAACAGAACTACAAGTGTTGCAGGTTCACACTCCACAGGTTGGCACACTGTCCACTAGCCTCACGATCGGCACTTCAGCTGCCGAGGAGATGTTGCGCACAAGGGTGAACAACATGGTACTGCTACCTGATGGGGCACTCACTATAGAAAATGAGGCCAATAGGCCTATGGTTAGCAATTTAAAAGGGGTAGGATTGAACATGGCCGCACTCCCTCGGGAGACACTCTACCTCTTATAGGATGGAGTCACTGCGGAACTCAGGGCCCAGGAGAGTCATGCTCTACAGGTGATAAGTGAGCAATGCATCAACATCGAGCAGTTGGGCCTACAGTGCAACGAAGCAGTAGAGCAAAATAAGTAGATAATGTAGGTTGTGGAGGAAGTCTCCTGGATGGTCCTAGAGTTGGACATTCAAGCAGAAGAACCTGTGGCGGCGCACGTCTGTAAATTGGCCACAAGGGTGGATGATGCTCGAGTAGAGATGGCCAGGGTTCAGTTGGAGATAAACCTACAGATTGCAGAGATGTAGTTGAAATCTTAGCCTTCAACTTTGTCGAAGATCAGGGAATAATGTACCACAAATGTTACAACAACAACAACGACAATTGACAGTGCAGTGGCAGATTGCATGCAGTTGTTTGAACAATCATTTGAGGTCCTAACCACCCTACAGGAGGACCTGAATGTAGAGTGCTTGGAGACAGAGGTGCGCGAGCTCCAACAGAGGTATGACAAGGAAAAAGGGATTGCGCAAATGGTTTCCCTTACACAAAGGCTTGCACAGATGCAGGAGGAAAAGGTGCTCAAGGAACAGGTGGATGTTGCTCAGCTCAAATAAGCGGTCTTAAAAGCATGTCTACAACCATGGATAGACGAGGCTTACGCGATCATAGCCTCCATTGAAGGAAAGCTCATGAAACTGCAAGCAGCTCAACAGAATATTTAGAGCAACAATTCAACAACAGTCATTGAACAATGAGTGGAATAAGTCTAGTATGTAGCCGCTTAGTGCACTATCGATCTTGCAGTGATCCACACAGAGCTGGGAGGTCTTCATACTAAGATATCTGCACCTGCAAAGTTACTCGAGGGTGAGTCACGATGCTTGTGTTGGGGGCTTGTTGGGTGTGGGATCCCCCAAGGGCAGTTTGGGGCTTAAAGCCCATATTTTGGTCCAATTTTTGTAATCCAAATGTAAAGACTCCGCATTTTGTGGTCGCAGAGCGCGTAGATGTTAAAGAGTCAAAGTGTTGTCTGCCCTTATTTTGATAATGTAATGTCAGTTGTAAAAGATCTACCCATGGTCCGTAGACCATTGGATTGTATAAATAGAGAGAAGCTCTAAGTAACTAAAAGCGACACGAAGAAATCAATGATCAAAGATGTATGAGAGATAGCTCTGAAGTAGAAGTCTAAGTTTTGGGTCATAGCATAGGTAGAGGCTCTACAGCTGAGTGCGCAGAGGCCTAGAAGTCTGCAACTGAGTGCGCGAACCCTTGCAGCAAAGTGCGCAAGGCGAACCGAGTCTGTAATCGTATGGAATTATCAATAAAGAGAAGCATTCTATAATTTCTACGTCTTTATTTCCTATTTATGCATATGTTATATTAGGTATGAATTTCACTTCTAATGCTTATATGATGTGCAAATGTGTATAACTGTATTGGTTAAGTGAACGCAAGTAAGAACATCTGTTTACACGAAGCTAACTAAGATTTATTAATAAGATAACTAAGTTACTTAGCTTAGTTTCGGAGATATCGTAGTTCATTGCCCTAGCAGCGCAAAAGCATATCAACCCCTAGTTAGGGCTGTGCGGAAGCCGATTGTAAAATTTTGTGAAGTTACTACAGGGTAGAGCAGAGGGATAAGCAACCTGCGTGAAGGAAGGTATAGTTGGAATAAACCGACATCACAACCATCTCAAGGGTGTGGAAACTTGGTTCCAGCATCCCCCCATACTACTTCGGGTGAGGCATCAGTGTGCGCTCCGCGGGTTGATGCTGAAAGGGCCAGTAGTGTATGGGTTTTTTTGGCTAACTAATGTTGAACCCAGGTCAGCCCCCCACAAGCCAATACAAAATTTTATCGCATTTTTATTTTTTGGAAGGAAGAGAAGAGATGTGAAGTGGGGCCCACGTGAATTAATGATCCGACAAATTGGACTATTACCACTTTGCAATTTTGAGGTTTTAGGTTTGGAATTTGTTTTAAACTAACAAATTGGAGTAAATTACCAAGATCATGAAACGTGTTTTCATCTGTTGTACAATTTAGCTGGGTCATTTTGTAGGATAATTAGCGAAAAAAATCAAGAATTAGTAAAAAATTAACAAGAGTTAATATTCACAATGAAGGACTATTTTAATTTCAAAAATTGAAATATAATACATTTATTAACATTTTGTAGTCCATGTGAGAAAATGATCAAACTTCAAAGGAGTTCTATTTATGAACCGGTTGACCAAATGAGGTGAAACAAGTATCGACGGAAAGCTAGTGAAAAGTTGAATTCAATGAAACTATCATAATAGAAGTCTGATGAAAACTAAAAAATGACAAAATTTTAAGATAATTGACTTAAATGAAAATCACAAAAAGATGCTTAGTCATAAATGAATGGAAAGGGTCCCCATCTTTTTAAGTTATGGGGGGTGTTGGGTTTTCCCTACAACAGGTTCCCAAGGATCGATCACTGACTGCATGCAACACCTATACAATCAAAACTAGTTTACAAATGATGCTACACTACTTTGTTATCTCCACTTCAACTGAGGAACTCGAATTCCTTACATGCACTAGCTATTTTGGGTTGATTGATCAGTTAACTAACAGATCTCTGAGTTAGACTATTATCCCACTACAAAACTAACCTTCAACTGACTCTATCAATAGTTAGACACCAATTAACTAAATACAACTGAAAATAACTAAATTGGATTACTAAAATTTAGCAATCACACATGCTTTTAATGAACTCCAAGCTCTCTAAATCAAATTGATCGAGTTAACTGAGTGACAAGATCTGTGTCACACTATTTAACTGCTTCCAAGTTGTCCTGATTATGTGGAAATTTGATTTACTCAATTTGACTAAGGCTAATGTCAAATTGAGCCTTTCTTGATACATTTTTTCAACACTCCCTCTTAGCAAGTAAGGGATTTTTCACCACCCCTATCCTACACCCGTGGAATTTGAATTTACCTCTTGATAATGCCTTTGTCATGATGTCAACATATTTCTCCTCAATTGGATTTTACTATAGTAACATAATTCTCCTCTACAGATAGTTAAACAAATGATGATATCGAATATCAATGTGCTTGGACATGTCATGAAATACCAAATTCTCAGATAGATTAATGCAACTATGATTATCACAATATATCACTATCAGATCCATATCCTGACTGGAAAGACTAACAATTATTTTCCTCATTCATATGGCCTCACATGTTGCTTGACTTGCAGTTATGTATTCAGCCTCTGTTGAGCATACCATCGCAGAACTTTGCTTCCTACTGTACCAGGAAATAATTTTGGACCCAACACTAAAGATAGCACTTGAAGTACTTTTCCTGTATGATGGACTCCGTACCCAATCTGCATCGATGAAGCCTTGAAGATTCACTCCCTATGTCCGTCTGTACCATAATCCATGTTGGGTAGTGCCTCTGAGGTACTGTAAAGCATGCTTTACTTCCTTCCAATATTATTTGGTATGCCTCACCATAACTTGACTCAACTCATTGACTGCATATCACATGTTGGGTCTTGTGTTCACAAGATACATCAAAGACCCTACAAGCTACCTATAAATGGTATCATCAACCTCTTCACCTGAAGTGGCATTCTCTTTCTTCCAGTTTGTAGCTAGAGGTGTGTCCATGGGATCCACGTGAAATCTCTAAAGTATTTCAGAGGCATACTTCCCTTGAGACACAAACAATTCACCATCACCTTTCCATACTTTTATCCCAAGGAAGTAATGCATGAGGCCCATGTATTTCATCTTGAGTTTCCTTGCAAGATCTTCTTTGCAAGAGTGAATCATTTGCTCATTGCCTATGAATATTAAATCATAGACATACAAAACAAGAATAATCAACTTACTCTCTACCACAATATGATACATGTTTGACTCTACTTCACTTTCTGTGAAGCCAAATCCACTAAGATAACTATCGATCCAAGTGTACCATGCTTAGGGTGCCTTTTTGAGACCATACAATGCTCTTAGGAGTCTGCACACATGTGAATATTGATCATATGTCTCAAATCCTTCTAGCTTTGTAAAGTTCCTCCTCAACAACATCATTGAGAGAGGTGGCCTTCACATCTAGTTGGTGGATTTTCCACCACATCTGTGTAGCCAATGCTAGAATGGATCTTATTGAGGAATACCTTGCAACTGCTGCAAAAGTTTCCTCATAGTCTACTCCCTCTATTTGAGAGAATCCTTTGGCCACAAATATGGCCTTGTACTTCTCGATGATCTTATAAGCTGCATGCTTCACTTTGTAGATCCATCTCGAACCAACCACTAATTTCCCTTCTGGTCTCAACGCCACCTCCCATACACTATTCTTCATCATAGATTCATATTCTTCCACCATGGCACCAATGAAAAACAAGTTGAGAAACTGCTTCCTCAAATGAATAAGGCTTTGTCTCAATGAGTTCTGCCATGAGAGCCATGTAACCAATGTACCTATCAGGTGACCTTCTCTTACTGTTGTGAGGTGGGGGCTCCCACATTCTCCCTAGAATCCTGTAAAAATCTATTAACTTCTCTAGTTCTATTTCTCCCCTCTCTAGAAGATTCTGGTTGAGTGGATGCCTCCACTCTACCTCTTGTCTACTCCTCTACATGTGATTGTTCCACAACTTCCTAAGGATCCTCCTTTGCAGCTATAAGCTCCTTCTCTGGTGGGATACTCAACTCTCGTTCTAGAGAGCATCTCATATCCTTGTCCTCATCAAACTTGACATCTCTTCTTAGAACATCATCCTCAGTGAAGGAAAATGCACCCAATAATTTTGTGGAGTTTCGGTGTATCCTACAAAAACTTCTAACTTTGTTATAGGCTCAAGTTTCTTCCTCAAATTCTTGGAGGCATGACAATAAACTGAAGCTCCAAAACTTATGAAATGAATCACGCAAGTCTTTCTCCCAAATAAAGCTTCCTCTCCTGTGATCATACCAAGTATTCAATGAGGACTCTAGTTCTGCAAGTAGACTATTGCGTTGCATGCTTTTTCCCATAGATGTAATAGAAACCCCTCATCATACAACATGGCCCTTGTTTCTACCACTATGCTCATGTTCTTCCTCTTAGCTACCCTATTCTGTTGTGGGTTATGGGGTACTATTGGTTCCCTTCGAATACCTTATTTCACATAGAAATCCTTGAAGGCATGCGAAACAAATTCACTTCCTTCACTGCTCTTGAGATCATTCTCAACCAATGCTTTGAATTCAACAAATTTCGAGAAAACTTCATCCTTCTTCCTCATGAAGAAGATCCAACATTTTCTAAAGAAATCATCAATAAAAATAACATAGTCATTATGTTTTGTTGTGGAGGTTGTAGAAAAGGGTCCACACACATCAGAGTGGACTCACTACAAGATTGCATATGCATTGATATCTTGGCCATTGAAAGTGGATTTGACATATTTCCCTAGTGTGCAACCCTTGCAGACATCATGTTGGTAAAGGGAGCGTTTAGGGAGACCGATGGTAATTTGATGCATGATTTTTGAGGAATCATGGTGTAGATGACCCAATCTCATATGCCAAAGTTCTTCAACAACTCGACTCTACACATTTTCTTCCTTGCTAGTTAATGCAACACAATCTCCCAATCTCCCACCTCAAGTTTGTATAGGTTCTTCAGACGAACCCCGATCTACTTCACTTTCCCAGTAGTTATGTGTCTTAGAAAGACTTTCCCTTTAGCTAAAATAACATCATAGCCACAATGCTCCAATACTGCTATATAGATCATGTTCTTCTTCAGCTCGAGTACAAACATAACATCTTTGAGGTGAAGAGAGGAGGCTTTCTCCCTCTCAAAGGTGATAGTGCCAAATCTTGTAGCATTATATCTCCCATCATCCCCTATTTCAATATGCATATCGAGATCCTTCTCCTTGTAGGCTACTAAAAAACTCCTTGCACCTTGTCATATGGAATGAGGCACTCGAATCAAGGTACTACACACTCCCCATAACAGTGTTGGCCATGCATGCTATTAGAGTGAAGTCTAATTCGAATTATGAAGCTAGTGCTTCACCTAGTCCTGCTCTTGAAGACTTCTTTTTTCAATTCTTGTGCGAACATTTTGTTGCATAGTGCTTGAGTTTGTGGCAAAGGAATAATTTTATCTTTCTCAAGTCTTTCTTATTTCCATTATTTTGGCTAGATTCAAGTTTTCTCTAGGTCTTTTTTCCTTTTCCCTTCTTCTCTTTTCCAACCAATGAAAAATTATCTTCATCCTCAACTTTGGATGATCTTCTATATTTGTTATTTATGTTGAACTCTTCTTGAACCAAATCAAACCACGACCTTTCCCAATTCGATATTTTTTACCTTCCATTCATAGAGTCTTGGTAACTGTGCCAGGATTTTGGAAGGCCTAGAAGAGCTAGCCTCACCATGTCATCTTCTACTACATTCACCTTGACCCCTCCAAGCTCATCCCAAACTTGTGTAAACCTAGAGAGATACTGCACAATAATGTCATTTTTTTTGCTTCCTAATGTTTCGAAGTTTGTCTTTCAAGGCCAATTTTCTATGGCCATTGTTGTTTTTGAATAGCTCAGTTAGTGTCTTCCACATAGAAAATGGTGTCTCTTTGCCATGGAAATTTGAGACCACATGGTCTCTCACACCTTCCAGAATAATTCTTCTCACATTTGCAACATCCTTCTTCCACTGGGTTAGTTTTTATGCATCCGACTGTGGAGGTTTTTCAATATCAATTTTCTAATATTCTAACACACCAATGTCATCGAGCACTACTTCCACTCGATCCTTCCAGGCTATGAAATTCAAGCTACCGTCCACGACATACTCCAATCTCAGACCATTGAAACATATTCTCTTGATCCTAAAGAAAAATTGATTCACTGAAGCTACAAATTCAAAATTCCTGAGAGATAAGTTCGAAATATTGGTTCTAATGTGATCTCAGAGCTCTGAAACCATGCAAAAAATTTATAGAAATTGCAACTATTCAAGGTTTCAACCTGAGAAAGATAGACACAATTCTAATCTACTGGTCTACAAAATGGAAATCACAATTTAGAACAACATTGATAGACATGCAATAAGAAAAATCACAAATACACAGTGATTTCTAGGGGAAACCAACTAGGAAAAACCCTTGAAGCATTTTTGCATTAATCAGATGAATAAAGAAACTATGAAAATTGCTAGCTCCAACTCTAAGCTCAACCTACAAAAGAATAATTGTTCTCTCTGCTCAATGAGAAACTCTAGCCAACACTTAGCCAATTATTTATGCACCATGCCTTCTATTTCCTTGCGCAAATCGTGAGGAAATTGGCCCCTAAAATATAGTAAATTCGTACAAATCGATTGTGTAATTCCTAAGGATTGATCATCGACTACATGGAACACCTATACACTCAAAACTAGTTTACAAATGATGTTACATTGCCTTGTCATCTCCACTTCAGCTGAGGAACTTGAATTCCTTACATGCACTATCTATTTTGAGTTGATTGATCAGTTAACTAAAAAATCTTTCAGTTAGACTATTGTCCCATTACACAACTGACCTTCAACTGACTCTATCAATAGTTAGAGGTTAGTTAAATGAATACAACTGAACTCTATTACTAAAATTTAGGAATCACACATGCATAACTGAACTACAAGTCCTCTAACTCAAATTTACTGAGCTAATTGAGTAACAAGATCTGTGTCATACTAATTAACTACCTCTAAGTTGTCCTGCTAATGTGGAAATTCGATTTACTCAATTTGACTAAGGCTAAAGTCAAAGTGAGCTTTTCTTGCTATATTTTTTCAACAGAAACTGGCAAAGGTGAAATGTTTTAGAAGCTTGCAATATTTTCCAACTTTTGCATCTCTACACTAGTACTACCGTTCAGGATTAGCTTCACAGATAAATGTTTATGTAAGGGAACAAAATCTCAAACAATACTCCAAGCTCTTAAACGCAATTTTCAAAGAGAAAATGCTACACGCCTAACTATTTTTCTATCATTGTAAATAACATTTTTTCCTTCACTATACTAGTTATTTAAATGTTTGTAGGCTTGTTTCCTTGGAAATCACGACCTTCCACTATTTTTGCATCTGAAATATGCTACAAATATAAAACTGTCATCCAATTTTTTCATCGTATCGATGGTTTTCCTCTTATTAATAGAAAATAGAGTTGTAAACAAATACAAGTCATCTCAACATTCAACTCACTGACTACACACCTGTTCACACATTCAGAAAACTACATAAGCCCAAAAACATGAAATCTAAAAACATGATTTTCATATAATTTCAACATAAAACAAATTCATATATGCAGAACCATAGAGAAAATCCATTATGCTCAAAAATCTATCACGCACAACCACTTTCATACAACTTCGTCCGCACAACCACTTATGCAATCAATAATGCCCTTCCGTCAATCATTGACATTTGAAACTAATATTGCTAAACATGGGTCCCAAATATCATGGGAAGGATGCATTCGTTCCAAAATAAATGTTGGACAAAGCAGTTGTTCTCCACACACACTACCTTCAAACAACACAGTCCATTCTGTGAAAAAATCTCTCAAGTTTTCATTATATGCTCTCCCACACTCCACAAAATCTATTAATAATAAAATAAGCTTTTCTCTTGTGCAAAATCTACTAATATTAAAACATATTACAATTAAAAGATCGCCCTACACTTCCCTCATTCCGCACAAATCATGCACATGCATTTTTTCTTCTCATGACATCCATACACGCACAACAACCTCCACACACACACAACCACCTCCACACTCAATAACAACCTTGGCCATTGACATTAGAAACTAATATCAAATCACCACTTGCCACTATTTTGCATTGAAACACGCTACAAAGATAAAGCTTCCATCCAATTTTTTCATCATCCCAATATATGTTCTTTGATTGACAGAAAAGAGAGTTGTAGATAAAACAAGTCATCTCAACATTCAATTCACCAACTACACACTTGCTCATGCATTCAGAAAACCACATAAGCACCAAAACAAAAAATATATAAACATGATTTTCATATACTTTTAACATAACACAAATTCACATGTGCATAACTGCAAAGCAAATCCATTTATGTGCAAAAATATCTCATGCACAACCACCTTCTCACAACTTCATCCGCAGGACCACTTCCAGACTCAACAATTCCCTTTCATTAGTCATTGAAATTTGAAATTAATATTAATAAACATGGGTCCCAGATATTGTGGGAAGAAATCATTCATTCTGAAATAAACGTAAGAGTTATAATTTGTTCTTTGCACACGCTACCTCCAAACAACGCACCCATTGTATCAAAAAAGCTCTCAAGCTCTCATTTCATCCACTTTTGCATTCCGCATAATCTATTAATAATTAAATAACCATTGCTCTTTTGAACAATCTACTAATATCAAAACACAATACAATTAAAAGGTCCCTCTAGATTTCCCCCATTCCACATAAATTCCACACATGCATTTGTTCTCCACATAACTTATGCACACCCACAACCACCTCCGCACAACTTCGTCTGCAAAACTACTTCTACCTTCAGTAACACCCCCAGTGATTGACATTCAAAACTAATACTAATTAATGATCATACATTCTAAACTACATCCCTAAATAAGAATTCAAAAAAGAATTTGTATATTTATTATTTCAATCAACTTTGCATAAAATTTTCGCATAACATCTGAATACGCATAACCACCTCCACACAACTTCATCTGCACAACTACTTTCACACTCAATAACAGCCTTCGATCAATCATTGACATTTGAAACTCTGCACATGCTACCTACAAACAACCAGCTTCACACAACTAGTTCCATACTTGCGAAACACGTTCCTAAACAATAATTAAAAATGTGACTTGTATATTTGTTGTTTTAATAGTACTTGCACAAAGCTTTCCACACATTCGTTTTACTACACAACAATTTTTCTTCACACGGATTGGAAAAAAAATTATTTAGCACCTACATCTATGAAAAAGAGCCCTAATCCTCCCAAACATACTCCTTGAAAATTTCAATTGCAGATTTGTTCAGCCCTATGTAAAAAAACCTGCAACCGCATTAATTCTCACATCATTAACCAAAGCACTAACATAACAGTGCTCCATAACCGCATGTCACACGGATTGAAAACATGGTTTATTTAATATTGCATGATAAGAGTAGCTTTTATAGTCCAACGATTATGATAATTGTTAAAAAAAAAGATACTAGCTCCCTCTGCACCCCCTCTAATCAAGAAAGCTAGTCCCACTAAGACGGGTAGCTATCTTAGAAACAAACAAACTAAAGTTACTTGCATTTTCCTTTATGAGAAGTAGATGAGAGAGAAGCAGAGAGTACCAACCTCAGTCTTTCGCTT